>JAQFXM010000337.1:0-54895 GCA_034693345.1 Entomobrya multifasciata
TTAAGTTGCCATTTGGTTCCTCCTGTGTCTAAAACTCTAAATAGAAATATGAATTCCCCTTTTTCATTAAGAGAACTAGTACTACGCCCAAATCAAATATCAAATAGGTAGCTCAAAACGCAGTATTAAGCAGAAGCTACACAGAGTTACTCAAGTGGGAAGCGTAGCGTAGTGTAGTACGGAAAGGGTTATACTTTCATCGTCCCAAGTTGCCCCACTAGATGCATACAAAATCAAAACAAAACACACAAGAAAAAGAGTACTCACACACGACCAATAAATCATAAAATTCAAGTAATTAGTCAAAGGTTATTAAGGTAATTCGCCATATTATTTTGAAAGTTGAGGTATATCGGCTTCTAATATAAAGCTTCAAAATATTAAAAGGGCTGAAAGCAATGGAATAGGTAACATCCTGTATAAATTCAAGTTTGACGTGATAAATATACCGAACCGAACTGATTGTTTTGAAGGCCTATAAAATTAACTACTAAGCTGTTATAATTTTTCGTAAAGTCAGATCAAAGAAGATTATGACTAGAGACTGGAGGCTGAGTAGACAAAGGACACAAGCTTGGTAGTGTTGGTTGGAGTAGTGGAGTGAAAGAATTCGGAAACAACTTGTACTTGTACCACGTGTGATGTGGTGAAAGCAGGTTGGATGAAAGTACATTGAAAGCGTGTTCATTTTGATACATTTGATGTAATTAGTAATTACATTAACAACCAATCTGAAAACACACCATTGAACTGGAGAAGCATTAAAATTCAGTGCAGTGTTCGTTCATATTCAATAATTTGACTTTTACTATCAGTTCGACATTGAAAATTGAGTCGAAATGAGTTTAACCCGGTTTTGTAGCATATTCCCTACCACCCAACACTTTATGTCGAAAGGTACAGATTTATATCAACATTTCAGTGATTATGTTCTTATTACGAGGTGACAAAATGAGAGAAATTAATCATCTTTTCTTAATTTCAAGCATTCCCACCAACAGGTTCTTGTGCATGGAATCAAGTGCGTTTTGCTAGCAAGAAGGCGACAGGTGGAAACAGGAACAAAAAACAGGCACCTGGAAATAATCACGGAATCAAAAAGAATGATGGAGTATACGCCTTTCCTGGCGAAATTTTAGTTTACAGGCAGTCTCGTTTATGGTTTCATCCAGGATTAAACGTAAGATATTATACATACACGTCATCAACATTTGAAAATAATTGATATGTTTTCGTGAACGTTTTTGGTAAAAAATCATGTGCTTATGATTTCTCAACAGGTTATTATAGGGCGGCGATACAATAACCTTATTGCCACCAAAGAAGGAACTGTCAGAGTAACTTGCGAGAAGCCTGATTTAAACTTTAAAAGTAATGAGCTTGTGAAATCTTTCTACTCTGGAAAGGAAGGACTAGACTTTTATAAAAAGTATTTTCATGTAATTCCAAACCGTCAGCATACAAGATTTAAATGCATTGATCAAATTTAGAGCGTTTGGAGAACAGGGCTAGTCAGTACTTCTTAAAAATATGTCTGAGAGATATGTACTTTCTTCTAGTTTGATAAAATAAAATCGTAAAATGAACTCTGTTTTTTAAATCTAACATTCTCTTTGCATATATTGGATGACAATCAACCATGCTTATATATATTTTTTCCATGACTAACTGATAAGTCCAAATCAAAAGAGAAGTAGTAATGATTTATTTAACAGTTTTATTTAAAAAGTAAAAATTTATAAAATTTCAACAACCTTACAAGTTAAAGCGATAAAAACGATCACAGGTACACCAGCGTTGTATGCCTGAGATTTAAGAGGATACTGGACGGGTGATTAGTTTCCTTACCAACTGAATAAGCTTTCAGTGAAGCAATTCCATGGATTCCATGTTCATTGAATAAATTTCTAAGTTTAAGACTAAAAGTAATTATTGCTAGTTTAAGTCTGAAGTTAGGATTGTATAATATTCGATACGCGACTGTAGAAATTTCTAAAATAGTCAAAACTTTTCGTAATGAATTAACAATAGTTTTCAATTTCAATAATCCCCAGATTAGTTATAATTAATGATCAGGATCCTAAGATTAACATTTGCATATTGATACTAAAAGCGGCTTAAAATATACGTTCTTAAACATACATTTTAAAAATTATATGTTGAATCTTAGTACATACATAGTTACATTTAAAATAGAAAAAACACTCGATTATGCATTTTCGAGCACACTGTATTTACATTAACAAAACCTAGCACGTACCATAAACGAAAGGTACATTTTTTACAAAAATGATTTCCCAAACTGCATTTTTCGAACAATCAACTCAATACAGAATCGTCAATTCGTCAGGCTATCCTGTTCCTAAGAACAATCGACTAAACGTTTTTCTTAATGCGCAGAAATAATACAACGCATTTGCAATACAAAATTGATCACATTTGTAATCAAGTTAGGCTATTCAGTCAAATATAAACATGTGCCCAATGCCCAATCACAAGGTTAATATTTCAGTGGAAAAACACTAATTTACTGATTTTAACGCGTAATAAATGTGTTAAGAAATTGATTGATTGATCCTATTAAAAGATTATGTAGTCCAAATGTATATAATCTAAAACAACAAATTTTCGCGTGATTATGCAAAATTCCAAGTAAAGTCGTACACATTAAAATCTGGGTTAGACTTATCATTTAACTATAGGTACTAGATGGTCCTCTGCCACGGTCATGACCACTTTTCTTAACAGCAATTGTCACAACCACACATCTCGAAAATTCTGATGACATTTCCACGCTTTCCTTGTAAGAAGGAGGAGGCAACTCATCTAAATCTTCAGACGCTGCCATTGTTTCTTCATCCATGATTGTGTTTGTTGCCCCTAAATTGCATATTCCTTCACTTTGATGGCGTCTTTCTGTGGAATCTTTAACTGAAACGTAAATGTCTTCATATTTTGGAGGAGAGTCGGGGAATCCAAAGCAGCCAGCCATTGCCGCATTTCTTGAAGACGAATGATGCTCTCGAAGGTGGTTCGCCAAGCCCACAATAATAGGATTCGGTCTCCTACGACTTTCAGATCCTGTGATGCCATCGTCAGCGTGTAAAGTCTCCTGACTGACAGACTTGGATCGGCAACATGGGAAGTACATTTTATTCTATGCAAAAAAACAAGTAAAGTAGAACATAATTTAAAGAAAAAATTCACTGATAAATGGGAAAACCAGCAATCAGTATAGAAGATTTATTTTTTACCAAGAAGAAAAATTTTCTGTTCATTTCAAAAAAAATTGTCCGTCTCATTCACAAAAAAATTAAATCATGGATAATGTCTTTTAATGTGTTTGATTAAGATTTTTTTGGAATAGTTAGTAGTACTTTACAAACTAGCAACTAAATTGTTACTGTTCCATTCTATTGAAATCGTTAATTTTGCAATATGATTTGCACAACGTTTCTGATAAGCGCGTGCGTGTTAAAAAGTTTATATTTGTAATCTAAAATGTTTTCTTGACAGGGCGGCAATAACTAATATCAAATATGTTTGTAGGTATAGTATTCGTACGATATGTGTGTTTTGCATGCAAATTTTTACACGGACCGTAATGTAACTTGAGTGTGTTTTGGAGGGGCGTTGAAAATGAATGACAAAAAATGTATAGAACGTAAAGGCCAAGGATGAGCTTTATGAGCAACAAAAAAGTAGTTTACATGGGTTTAGTTGATTTTAACTGCACAATAATTAGGTGTCAATAAAGCACCAATAACCTATAACGATGTATGATTTATCTACGTCAGCAAATTGCATTTTTTTTGTAAATGGTATATGGCATCATGGTATGTATCTTACTATCATGCATAGACCGCTTCTAGAAATCTTAGAAGAAAAATTTCTTTTTCAGCATATTATCATTATCGTTTTTTAAAGTCTGACGATACTAATTTTTGTCACCAAGAAACTAAGAAATTCAAGATTAAAAATGGAGAATGAATGATAGACAGCAAAAGAAAATATTATTTTTGCATAATATGAAATTGTGCACATAATCAAAGATTCCTTTTTTACAGGGAATACTAGTTGATGTTTTCAAAATGCATATGAATGTCAACCGCATATTCACTGCAAGACATTCAGTGCAACTGCAAGGAAAAGCGACAAATGACTCATGTAATTTGGGTTCATTCCATATCAATTGTAGCGTAGCATTTTCCAATAGTAGCGTCATAAAAAACGAACAAACAACGCAACGGTGAAAGGGGGCCTGCAACCTGCAATGCATTCAATTCAATGGGAAGTGTGTAGAAATTTAAATCATTATGTAGCTCTGACAAAAGCCCATGACTTTGTGTTTAAAATAGTTACACACGAGATCAGCACATAGCTAATACTAATTTACCTGTTGCGTTGCGAACCACAATTTGCAATATATATGAATTCAATGAAATGGACAATGAGAGATGTAAAAGTCCGAATTGTATATTTGAATATGCATATTGACGACGTTTCCATGACATTCATAAATCCTTCAGTCGATGTGAACAACTTTGTAAATGCTGATGTAGAGAAGCGTTGTGATTTGCGATGCGAATGTGAACCATGTATGTATTTAGATAGTATACTTAGTATACTATATTACTGAAGTTATGTTGTTGATACATGAATACACGATTAAAACATACATACTATCCAAATAAACTTTTTTTCTGTGAGTCAGTTTTTGAACTCCCAAAACAAACAACAAAATACAATGGAAAAATGTTTACAGATATTAAGTGATGGACCACTATCAGTATAGTATAAGCTATACACTAGATTGAAGCTTTACAAGAAGATGACAGGTGGTTTTGGGGCATTATAGGAAATTTTTATTTAATTTTTCACTTACGTTTTTCATGTTGTTTTGAGTTCCCAATATCACTTACCACTACTTGGTCAATTTTAATTGGTTATCAGGATGCAGAATTCTTACAGAAATTTCTTTACTACTTTTGTTTAGAAATTAGAATATTTTCACTAAGGCAACTTTGGTGTAACTTTGCTTTGCTGTCATTTCCAGTTCAATATTTTTACTAATGACACTTGCACATTATTGGCGGACGGAAGTATAAAAATGTTTTTACTTTTGATTGCGAATATTGCGATAAAGGTTTGAGAAAGACAAAGGTGAATATCATCTTTGCTTGTTATGGCCAGAGCAAAATGTTGGGCAACATTGCAGCTTCTTTCCTTTTTGTCTTTTGTTGTCGTTTTCGTTCACCTGTGAATCATGGACTATGAGAAAGAGGGAATGAGCGTTATGACTATGTTTGCGTCTTTTCAACATCATCACTCGCACTCATCATCACACCACTAATATGTGCATACAGGTAGTCAAACACGATGAAAATGATAAAAATGACGATGCAATGAGCTGGTGCTAGCAAACAACAGAATGTGTTCATATTTTTACTGCTTTAGACAGTCGACACTCGGTACACATGTAGAGAGAAGCACAAATACAAAATGCGTTTCTCTTCATTCCTTTCTGATTTTGTTGTTATTAAATTAGCAACAACAACAAAAAAGGCAAAACTATTTTGCGCCTGTTTTTGTCGACTAAGACGTAGAAAGCACTATGCTTTTGATATGCAACTTGCGTTTTTATGAGTCTGAAAAATGGTATGGGCAAAATCTCATTTATTTTATAAATCTGATGAGAACAACCAAAATACTACGTAATACTCACAATAAGTACATACAATATACATACACTGTGTCGCACTTAAAAAATATAGCGTTACATGTTATACTATGTTTGTGTTTTGTAAGGTTTCGGATTCCAATTCTACTAAAAGCTTTTATTACAGGCAATGCAAGGCAGACCTATAGCACATTCATATTAACAAAGAACATAACGTAATGTAAAGCTTGTATTCTTTTCCTAGTAGCTCGATGATATTAAGTTTAACTGTGCAATATCGATGAACTGCACAACCCAAAACCAAACATACATTATTAATATCGACTTAAAAAATAGTTTATCAATACTTTTACTACAAGAAAATTTCGTGTTCGTATTACAATTTTAAAAAATATTGCACGTAAAAGTTAAATATGAAATAGAATCATAACTGGAATTTATAAAAATAATATAGTTAACACGTAGACAGAAATGGATATCATGTTTGTGCGGCTCAAACAAAATATAAGGCAGTATTTCATGTAGAATGCAAACCCACTCGATATTGATATGTGCCCGGAAATCTGTTACTATTGACAATTGACATGTATCAAGCATTCAATGCATTAAATTTCTGTGCTTATCTCAAAAATTAGGATTTTTGTTGGCAAGACAAATAAATATGAATCTTCATTGCTTGGCTTGACTTGACACAACCAGAATCAGCCAGGTAAATTCCTTTTCACCTTGTCATGCAGTCATGCACTATTCATGTAAACGGGAAATTTTGCATTGGAAATTGGGAGTTTACACAATATTAGGAATCCGAATACTGAATGTGAAGAAGCTTCCCCATTAAATTACTGATAAGAAGCATTTTTTGAAGTTCAGATGAAAAACAAAATATTGTACATTTACATCTTAGAAATTTTTACGTGCTTGAAATACCAACTCCAAAAAACTTAACTAATATACGTGATGTTTTCGAGGAATTCCTCATTCCTCTCCAAAATTTATGTTGAATGATTCATGTAAGGTGTTTTTCTATCGTGAATATATGTATCGTTTCCAAATTTAAAAACTCTAACTTGGTACTCTTTTGAAATTAATCATCCTTTGGCAAGCAAGGTAGACTGACAATTTTAAGCATGAAAAGAAGCTTATCAAAATCAAGTGCCTGTGCCCGGAGGAGGTACAAGCATATTCCAAAGATGAGCATGCATTTCTCATGGTCGTCGCGATAGGCAGCATTGGAACACTAGCACAAGTATTTATGTGATGTCATCTGAGAATGTGTATTAGTACTGATTTGTAGAATTTTTAATTGCGCTTCTAATGGTGTGTCGCTTATGTATGCAAGAATGCTTAAATTTTTAACTTATCCTCAATAATCATGGAACAGTCAAAATTGCTGTTCTGAAAGTAATGATTCTTACGTAGAAAAGCTAGGTTAATGCTTTTGTACAAAAAAATAACGTGGTTATGGCTAGTTTTTGATTGTCTACAAAATGATATCAAATTTGGTCATGTTACTCATCTTTAACCCCATCAATTACTTGGTTGGAGTTGGCACTCAAGTTTGGGGTGTCTCATGTTTTATTTTTCTGTGTGCATGGTATATCACCAATAAAATATATGACTTATGATTCTGGAAAAATAGCTCTTGCGCTTCAATTTGACTACTTGAACGGGCATGCACCTACTTTGGTTTTTGCAGTACGGTTATCCAAAGGAGACTGACCCACCAGGGTCTTCGGCTCCTCCGATTCCCTCAAAATTTTATCACTATGTGAAAATCCATTGTCAATGAACGCTAGCCTTAAGGTATGTTTAAATAAGTGACAAAAAATTTATTGGGTTTGAATATGATAAGTAAATGTCCTCTAGTATCGTTGATTCTGTTATAAATTAATTTTGGAGAGAGCCAATGTATGCAATTCACACTTGTACGGTTTTGTTTACAAGACCTATACATAAATAAAGAATACCATTTAATACTAGGAAATATTTTATTTTCGTAACTATCATGAACAAACCATTAAACCCACTTTCATTTTTCGTACAACAAAAAACGAGCAAATTATAACATACTACATCACTGCTGTCTATTATATTGACATGCTAATATACTAAATACCGTTTTTAGTAAATTGATGTCTAATTAATCAGAATCTTCTTGTTTCTCCTGTTCTAGATGGTCTGGATTATTAGCATAACTTCCACACGATTGACAGGCCGTTGGCACGTATTCCATGTCATGCCAAATTCGCCGCATTACCCAAGTTTCCAAGTCCGTACCTTCCGTTCCATAGCTTAAATCTACACTTGCATACAATTTATATCCCAAGGATCGGAAATTTGCTAAAACTTTACACAACACCAGTTTTGATCTTACTGCATCCTCTGCGATTGGACACCAGGGACTTCCTTTCAACTTTAGTTCATTGCATCCATTTTGCTCTGTTTCGTCCTCAATTCCCTTGATCCAATACTCCGTACATGCATCCACAATACAAGGCATAAAATCAGGTGCGTCAATTAAGCGAATGCGATTACTCTGATTGAATGACACGACAAACAATCTTGCGTCAGGGTCAGCGGTGCCCTTTTCGAAAAATAGGGAATCTTTGTCACCTTCACGTTTGCTGACGTCTGTGGACTGGATAAGGTTCCAGCCTATACTCGCCATTGTAGTTAAAATGCCACAAAGAAGACGCCTGGATGCAATTGCACTATCGCCATAAGCATGCCAAGGACTTCCTGCAAATTTGTTTAATTAATAATTGGTATAGTAATTAACTCAATGCTAAAAAGCCATTTTTTCTTTTACCTTTGAGTTTAAATTCATGGCTTCCATTGTAACCACGTTCAAGTTGCACTCCCAGCTCCCAGTTTTTCATGATGGTATCCCTTACAAGTGGCACCACTTCTGAAGGACATGCTAGTAAGCGTAAACGATCTGCCATATTCATAGTCATACAGCAAACGCGAATAGTTCCCTTATTCACTGGAGGGTACGAACCTAAGTTTGCCATTTTCGTTTTTCAAAAGTTAGCTGTTAACGACTGCAGTTCACTGAAACGAAACTGTTACTGTATGTATTAAGAAATAGCTTCAATTATCGAACAATTACAGAAATTAGGCAAAAGTTTCCAGCGCAGTTATAAGTAGAAGAATGACTTCTATGCAGTGTTGTTCGATCCAAAATGCAATATGCTTCGATTTATTTCTCGAAATGGGGAATGTAACAATAAATTATGCGTTGCTTTCAGTGATGCTCCGACAGAAGTGCGCAAAAAGCTATATGTATTGTTAGTAAGTCAAAATCACTACAGTTTCCCATAATATTAAAAGTCGATTTGCTCGGAATTACACTACACTCTATAAACATCAAACATTAAAAACTAAGGTTTCAATACATTCCCATAAATATTTCATATGAATGGAATTTCAGGGACGGCTATAATAATATTTCTTTCTAAGCATTTATAATATGCTAGATTATATTATGTAATCAATCTTTCACTCGGTTTACTGACACAGATTCCAAAGATGCTATGAAAATATCCATGCTAAATAGCTGTATTACCGATTGATTTGATCCAGGTAAAAAATGCATGAATGCAATTTTCACTTTGATTGATTTGATTTCACATTAGATCTGAAGGAAGTTATAATATCGGAAAATGCTAGGAATTTTTTATTTGTTTTTCTATATTAGGTACAATCAATCAAACCATGAAGTACAACGGGACATGCCCCCTGTAATGAATAATGTCATTTTCCCAGACTCTATATACACAGCATAATTCTCATACAGTATAGTATACATATACATACCTATGCACTTATTAATGTACAACTTAAGTATAATAAAGCACGTAATGAATCACAGGAATAAGTTTGAAATGGTCATAAATAATATGTATACATATAAATCTTTACTGCCAATTTTCTCCGACTTTTCTGAACACCCAACTTTCCAAATCCCTGCCATCGGTCCCGTAACTTATGTCAACAGACGCATATAACTTGTATCCTACAGCCCGAAAATTTGCAATAATTTGGGCTAAAAGGAGTTTGGAATGAACAGCTTCGTCACCAGTTGGGTACCATGGGTTTCCTGCCAACTTCAATTCTGTGCTGCCGTGGTACTCCCTTTCATTCTGAATGCCTCTTGGCCAAAAGTTATTTACTGCTTCCTTAACGTAAGGTAGAAATCCTGGCGCGTCAATAATTCGGATACGATCGCCCATATTAAATGAAACTGCAAAAAGACTGGCATCTGAATCTACTACGCCACGTTCGAAGAAAAGGGAGTCCTTGTCTCCTTCCTTTTTGCTCACGTCTGTTGACTGAAGTAAATTCCAGCCATTTCGGGCCATCACAGTTAGTATGGAGGCAAGTAGCCTTCGTGAGGAAACAGCATCATCCCCCTGGCCATACCAAGGATAACCTTTTAGTTTAAATTCGTGTGAACCATTGTAAGGCCGTTCGTCTTGAACTTTCCCCCAAGATGTTTGAATACTTTCTCTGATGAGAGGTATAATCTCTGGAGGACAAGCAAGTAACCGCAATCTGTCTCCCATATTCATTGTGATGCAGCATACTTGATACTGAGTTTTATTTACTGGCTCGTACTTTCCATAGTTAGCCATTATTAATTTTTAATAATTTCAATCTGGAAATTTGAAATTATTGAAATTAGCTCAATTTACGACAGAACTTTTCTTGTACGCAATCAAATTATCGTTTTTAGCTAATTCTTTTCAATTCAAGCAATGACATCAAGTCACAAGAAAATTGGTCAACTTACTGTTTCGTTTCACTTATTCAATCAAAAATCCAATTTTGTATTGTCCACCAAATGGAAATCGATTTCACAGCTAACTGCGGGTGTAAAAATTACAAATAATACTATGACATAAAGTGTCTACATGAGGTAAACTAATTCGCCTTGTCGTTTGTGCAAAACACTTTTATTTTCTTGCCCTTTTGCCAGGTAATGTGTCATGTAGTCACATTCTCACATTGTTTTGTTCCAGGCAGACAGATATTATATTATATGTAGCAAAGTGACGAATGTTTCATGCATAACACAGAATGTGCACAAATGGCTTTTATTATCGAACAGAGAATTTTTTACAGTGACTCAAACATCTGCTGGAGTATTTCTATGTTCGTGATGTATAGTTTCGTTTTTACTAATATGTATGAGCTCACAATGCAGTGCGTTGTACGTAATGATGATGCTTGTGCAGATAAAAATTCAATTATTATGACGATAACTCTACGTGTCAAAATTATAAGAAGTAATACTGTAATGGTATATTATGAATTCCTTAAATGCGAAATCTCCACGAATAGTTCCTGTAGTTCCCGTATTATGATTTTATTGAAGCTCAAATCGGTTGATATGCAATTTATGGCTTTTTAAGTGATTTGTTTTCCAAGTAATTAAATGCTGTATGCAGGATAGTATATAATATTATATTTTATGAGAAAACCAACAATGCAAGAATGTATGTTTTTTTTATTTGTATACGTTAAAATAGTCACGCCCATCTTCAGTCCTAACTCATTTCAAAGATTAAATTGCGATGAAAATGTACGATTTTGGGAAGTGAATAAGTATTTTTTATTCTAATATTTACTTGACGATGGAGTTATTGATGAATTTTACTGGTTAGCCATCATGCATATATTATTTCCTTACAAAAATAAAGTTAAATTTTTTGAGTGCACATTTTTAAAATTGTTTTAGTCACGACCATGTAAAGAGAATTTTTTTTCCATGTAACACGAATTTCATTGTTTTAAAGTTTATATGATCCTGTAAAACTGTCACTTCCATTCAACACGTTACATAAATTGATTTTAGTAAAATTAGTTTATTGATTATTTCTGTCTTGGAAACAACCCTGGACGGAAACAATCTTCCTAGCCATTTTAACCGTTGACAACTGTTGCTCTCCATGGGCTGGGTACACATATATGCAGGTACCTTTGCAGTCTAAGTCATCGCATACTTTAGCGCAGGTTCCTTTGGTATCAACAGAGAGAGCTCTTTTTTGCCAGCTTTTGGGAAGATTTTTACATGGTCCTCTGGTTTCAAGAGAAGTGGATTGACCTGTTATAAAAATACAAAAATATTTTTTAACAAAACCTTTACAAAAAATAAAATGTATTTAAAAAGAATTATTGTTTAGTAAAATACGCACCATTTAAATAGTCTTCACTGTAAAAATCTGTTTTTGTGTCAAAACTTCCATATTCCCCAAACAGAATGTCTTGTTTTCTGTCACATGAGGAAAGGGCCACAATTGCCGACAACACAACAATGATTTTGAACATTTTAACAAATTATCGCACCACAAGTTTCAAGTACAATTGTATGATAGTATGCCTTTTATTGGGAATTGTGTTTAACTAAGGAAAAATATAATCATGCAATCCTTCGGAGCGTTCTATTACAACTGAACAAAATTTGAAGGTGTACAAGTGACCACACACTTTAATAGCTGGTCAATGTATGTGTGTCCGTATTCCGTATACAGGAAGAACTCAGAGAACAGATCTTTAGGTGATTCCGTTTACATTGTAACTCGTTATTGTGCACTTTTAAGATGCGAAGGTAACATGAATTCCTTTTCTTGAGAACGTTCATTTATGTGCACAGTGCAGAGTGCACACGCATAAAAACAAAGTGAACTCTGGAGCTGATTCAAATCAGATCAATTGTTGAAGGCTGAACTCGCCAATCAACAAAGTGGCATTCTTGACACAATACCTACTTGACATTTTGACATCCCAACGGTATTGTAGCTTTTTTGAAACTATGAAGTGAGCGAAGTGGGAGTGGCTCTTGAAATTAGGCAATCCTCTATTCACCCCTTTTGTTGATATTGCATAACATAACAATACAAAATATAGCATGTACTTTTAGCTATTACGGATATTTGTATCTGTCACCTACATACATCAGTGCTAGAATATATTCAAGCAAGTTATTTTGCTCTAGACATAAAGTTATCGAAAGGAGACCTTTCACTTGTTTGGACATATTGTTGTCATTTAAGTTGAAGAGCAGAAATGGGCTTCTTATTTTTTGAGTATGCATTCATATCGAAGACAAAAAAAATCATACAAGACACGCAATGCAATGTAATGCCTAAAAACTTAACATTTTGTCGATGATGTCGATAAGGAATCTGGTTTGTTCCTTGTTCCTACATGTTAAACTATTTAACATTACCTAACATTGCTCAATCTCAAACCTAGATAGCGAGTCTGCAATTGATGTCGTCTTGAATTTGAAAATAGCCAATTATTTTTTAGGTGCAACTCAATCGGTTTGAACCGAATAGTGGATATCAACAGAAGGGTCAATGACATTATTTCGTGTCATTCGGTAAAGACGAACTAAAAACATTCAGCGAGTTTCGAGGCATGACAACGAGTGAATATTCATGACTCGGCTCAGGAGTAATTTACTCGAGTATTAGATATAATTCGTTTCATTGTTTTAAAGCAGTGGAACATTCTTAAGAAGCTAAGATAAAAATGAGGTTCGAACTCATGTTCTGGAGAATTTGGAGTTAGTAATATTAAATATATCACCTTGGACCTTTGTGGAAGGCCATTGCGCTTTCATTTGCCCTTTAGGTTCTTTTCTTGAAATGGAAGCATTGAGATCTGACGTTTTACATTTCGTCCTAAGTTTATAGTATTACGCTTGAAGACAGTGCTATAAAATCTTTAAATACATCCGCGGGTCCTTGTAAGTAAAACAACGTGACCCTTTTTCTTTTAGCCTCGGTTCTATGATGAATCCCATTTGGGATAATTGATGAAAACCTAAAGACTTCTTCCACAAGTGCAGGCAGTTCAATACAGAATTTATGAAGGCAAGAAGTGAAAGGTATGTACGGTCGTATTGCAGCTGAATATATACCAAAGAACACAAGGGCTAATTTAATATGAAGCTGAGTGACAAAGTTGCAAGTTGCAATACTGATCAGTGTACATAAAATAAAACTAAATTTTGGGGCAATAAGTTTAAATTTCCTACTTAAATATATTTACATACAACTTCATTATTTCAACTTTGCAACCTTGCATACATTCCATCTTGATAATTATTGATAAATGAAATGAAATTTTATGTAAAGAAAATCACAAACATGAAATTCAACTTTGAAAAAATGTGTCATTGTCATTAGTATTCAAAATTAAGTATACAGACCTGTGACGTGGAGGTACGAGTAAACCTTTAAACGAGTAAATTTTATGATACGTATTACGTACATTTATTCCAGTCCTTGATACATGATTTTATACAATTAATTTGTATTTCGCTGCACTAATTTCACCGAAAAATCTTTAGGGACTAAAATAAACCCACCTTTCGGGAGCGTGTCTGGTTCAGGTGAATTGGGGTCCATTGTTATTGAAAATTTCTGAAAAATGTTTGTCAAATACAGAAAAAATGTGTCTCTTGCAAGTGTCTCGCCGACACATTGACGTCTACCGACCTGAAAAGGCATGACACTTTCATGCTTCTTAAATGTTTTCCGATCATCTGAAAGGAAGCGTTCAGGTCGAAAACTGTTGTGGTCTTCCCAAACTTCTTTGTTATGATGTAGGAAATAAATATTGGGGAAAATCCAAGCATCCTTGGGAATAAGGTATCCCCTGTACTCTTTGTCAGCAAGGGCTTTGTGCTGGGCACCCGCTCCAATTATGGATGAATGGCGAAATGTTTCCTCCATGATCGCGGATGTATAAGGCATGCTAAATATTTTTTGGTAAACCGAAATTATTGAAACATGAAAAAACATAATTTGTTTTGTTGTAGGAATGTAAAATGTAGAAAGAAGTAAAAGTAACCTCAAGCGATCTGACAAAGTAACATTGCGTGAATCATTTGTGACAGCAGATATTTCTGCTTGGAGTTTAGCTTGAATTTCCGGATTTTTTGCTAAATGTAATACAACCCATGAAAGCGTTGTTGATGTTGTATCCGTACCAGCGAAAAATAAATCAGCCATGAGAGCATGAAGTTGGCGTTCTGATGATAATACATGAAATGCAATTCAACATTTGAAAAGATTCACGATACATTAAAGTTCTTATTTGTGAAGTTTTTTTTCACCTGCACGGGGTCCGTAAAACATGGAACTCGGATTGTTACTTTCTGCTTTCATCTCTTGCAAGTAAACATCAATGAAGTCTCTATTGGAATTATATGAAAGAATGTCTTATTAAATCATCTTAAACCCGGGCAATCTTGACATGAATATCAGCAAACCTAGGCGAGTCCTCTTGAAACGTTTTCTTATGATCTTCCACAGCATCCACATAAAATTTTATACCTTCTGCTTTCAACTCATCAAAATCCTTAAGCTTTGGTACAAAGTGTCTTGTCCATGGAACGAACAAAATTATGGCTCTTTTCATGATCTCCTGCATCATTCTACAAAATTTAGGGTTAAACTAATTATACAATATCTCTTCATTAATCAAATATTAATTTTTGTTGTCTGTTTATTTGTTTGGGTACCTATTTCCATCATTTATCATTTTATGGATTTTTGGATCATCATGCTTGAACCGTCTATTTCCAACAATCGTCCACAGAGAATTGACAACTGCGATTTGAAAAATACCCTTAATATCGTCAACAAGTCCCTCAGGGAAACTCTGCAAGCGGTCAATGGTCTCCTTCACTTCTTCCATTATAAGTTCTTCCATATTCCGTTTACCAAAACCAAAATCTCTTAGTTGACGCAAAAGAAATCTCCTGTGTACCTCCCACATTTCTCCTTCAATACTAGCGATACCTTAATTTAAAATGAAATCATTAGAGTTTGAATTATAAAGTTCTAAGATTTCAAAAAACAAACATTTTATACCATGATTTACCTAATGGCTCATTTTCATACATTTCAAATCCCTCAAAGAACCTTCTCCCAGAAAATGTTATTTCACCAAACATTTCCTTCACCCATTTTGGGTCTGAAACTACCACAACTCTGTACAGTACAGGAGAGGTGTACATTAGTAATTTACTAATTATTAATTTACAAATTCGATTGAGATACTGATTGAGGAAGGCTTCATGTAAAATTACTTTCTTGTTCCAAGTTTTATCTGATAGATTTTCCCGTATTTTTCAGCCCATTCCGCGAATTTCGTATGCATTTGAGAATCAAGTTGAAACACATTTCCAAATAGTGGGACTCCCATTGGCCCTTAAATGAAAATTTATTACATTTTTCTAACCATGTCTATTTTTATTACTGAAATGAATGTGTTTTTCTTAGCATACCTGGAATGGGTTTATATTTGCCATTCTTTCTTTCCCTTTGGAACCACCAAATTAGTCCCACACTTATCACAAATATCGCAATAAGTGGAAGTGAAAGCATTATGGATTTTGTAATTTCCACTTGCACGATTCTTAAAGATTATGATTTACTAGATAAACTACGAAGTTCAATTCATTATTTTGCAAGTAAGGTGCATTTAACAAATGAACAAGATTAGGTAGGATTTGACTTTTGACTTTGGAGCAGCTTAGATCTATTAATATACGATTTTAGAAACCGGCTCAAAGTACAAGAGTGGAATCTGGAATGTTGGATTGATGAGCCACCATGTCCAAATAAATGCTACCTTTTTTGTTTACGCCCGTTTACTTGTATTATATAATAACTTGTAGCCTGGAGCATTGGAAATAACTACAGTCCAGGTAAAAAATGTATCGCTAATAAAAAAACTCATCAAGTACATTCATGACGGGCATATATTCTTAGCAGTTTAGCAGCAAAAACTACAGACATGAAAACAACACCTTGAAACCGATAAATGTAACAGTGCTTTCAATAAATCAATCGCTCATTCTAACATACGGCAGCTTACATATTTGATCATGTAGGTAGGAAATACATTTGAACAAAATCTCGATTAAATGATGTTTGTATGTGTTTTCATTACTAGTTCACGTTATAAATACACTATTAAAGAACAATTAATAGTTCATTATATTGAAAATCATTTAGTCTTGGGACATGAACATAGACATGGTGTGAACTCCATACTTTAAAACCAACATCATATTTATCCTAAATACGGTATAGTAATGTTTATACTTCTAAAAACTCTGCTGAGTATGCAATTATGTCAAACAATTTGTTATTATGCTCTCTATATTATATTGTTGATGAACATTCACCAGTTTTGACTCGACTCTTGTAACTCATGCAAAAAGCTGTCTGGTTGTAGGAGTAATAGTGATCGGTAATATGATGGGATGAAGATAAAAGTAACCTTGAATCCTTTCAACTGTTTTAATTTGGAAAGGATGAGTAAAACGTGAAGCAATATATTTGATCACACGCAACAACCTTATTCATCGTGATAGTTTTTTATCAAATTTAAAACGCTAAAATCATTAAGCACAGTCTGCCCGTGTAATATGCGATACAAATTTTGCATGAAAAAAATTAACAAGCTGGTAACACTGTGGTAAACAAAACTGTACGGTGTAGTCTGCTAATTTTGTAGAGCTGCTGCATTGTCTTTGCTACAATGATTACGACTATTACGAATGATTTAAATGAATGAGGTATTATTTTTATGTCATGTTGAAAAGGAAGCCTATAATTTGCCCATTGTCAAGACTAACGAGACTCAGTAGTCACGATCAAACTATCAATTAAAATGATTAACAACAATTGTTGTAATTGAATTAAAGTGGTTGTACGTATTTAGCAATACCAATTTTAAAGTAAAATTACTCTCGTGTTATTAAAATCTTGTGCTGAGTACAGTTTATGTATCAACTTCTTTACGTACTAAAATATGTTGCCAAAAAGATGATAATAAATTAGTTCAATCAAGATTAGAAAAAAATATAAAAATATAATTTAATACTACATTTGTATTGTACATTTTTCGAAATACCTGAACTAGCTATATTTCCATGAAATTGGGACGACATGTTAAGCATCGTCGGGTAACTGAACCTTCTTACCACAATTATGAACAACCATACACTGATGAGACGATGATACAGGTTCAACTGCTCGTCTAGTATTGCTACCATGATGATAACCATTATGTCGCAACTGCTCATGTCGACATCTTTGTTGCTTCTTCAAAACTGCTGGAAGAGTAGTGTACGGTCCTACATATTGGAATGCTGCCGATGGATGGGGCATTGTCGGAGGAAGAGCAATCCAGTATGGTGGCGGTGGCGTCCAATGCATCTTCATTGGTGCACTCATCGTTGTCGACTTTTTCCCTGGTAACGGGAGCGTTGCTGAAATGTATCCCGGAGGTCCATTACTTTGAGCCATTGTAAGTATTGGTGATGTTGGGGATTTTTCCAAGTGGAAATTTGCCATCCTTGCTTTTTCATATCTTCGAAGGTCATCATTTGCCAATACAGATATTCCATTTTGACGCGTATTTCCACTTTTCATACCACAAAGCGTGCTGTAACGTTGTGGGACTAGGTCAGTTGTATCCGAATATGGTAGCGTATCTTCCAGCTTATTTTTCATGGTAGCTTTCCTCAAACGACATATCTACACGTGAACACAGAAATTTACACAATTAACGACACACATTGATTTCCAGATGTGATTTTTCACTTGAAAGTCCATTTTAAATTTTTAATTGACTCACAGTATAGAACAAAACGATGAGAAGAATAAGGAGAAGAACAACGTTTCCCAAGACAGCCCATTCTAATATACCGAAATCCATTTCTTTCAGTATACAGAGGAGCATTGTCTAATGTCTAAAATCTTAGCCTAAGATCACCTTGAAACGACACGAGGAAATTTGCATGGAAATTGACATGGTTACGGCGCTTTTTCAATGATTTACGATTTACAATAATCGTCCAAAAAACAATTGAACAATTGCCGAATTTTTCAAAGGAAAACTTTGATTTTAATTGGTCCAAAATTCCAAAAAGCTGATTCGCTATTTTTCAAGGGACACCGTTTCCATTCACACTGTCAAGCACAAGCACCTATTCACAAATAAACCAAAACATTATCTGGGTTACGTAAACAATATCTCATTTCGAACTTGTTACAGTTGCATGTGCATTTTTCCATTGTTGAACCTTGTTACTAATATTAAATATTGAACTCTTTTTAACCTGAGCTGTGCAGTGATGTACACCGTTGGGGGATTGTTGGGAGGATAATTGTGCCACTCTCGATCCTCTGAGTTAATATCCGTTGCTATGAGAAGTTAGATAATTCGTTAATAACGAAACTTTTTCATTGTTGTCGTATCGCTTTGCATTGTTCACTTACATGCATGTTGTCATACGCACTTTTTACATATATGATATAATATGTGAATCTTCAACAGTAAAATCTATTAGCCAGCTCATGTTCATCATCATCATCATAAACCTATGCCATAATGCGTTTGCGTTTGTTTGCTACTTGACTATAGCTATGGAATGTCTATCATCCCAGCATGCCTGTGCATTTTTTTTCGCAAAAAGTACCCATTTTGTTTATGCATCGCGTAAACTTTTTTCCTCATTGTTGATGTCGAGTTGACTAGCAACTGACATGCAGTAAATATGTACACAAAAGTACATTATCTTCACCGTCAAAATAATCAGAGAATGCAAATCTTATCATCATTATTACTTAAAATCACGTCACAACTGAACATTGCAATTATGCTTGATTTCAATTATGTAAAGGTTACTTGTTACAACTGTCGATAGACTACTGCTTCTTTATCATATCACTTTTATCGCAAAAGACGAAGGGAAGGCAAAAAATGAAGAAGCTTCTTATTGTTCCATGTGAATTGATATAAAAATACACGTTGTCTTTCCATTATTTGCTGTATCATCTCACCAGCATGATGCATCGCACTGTGTACTATTACTACTTGACCAAAAGTAACACTTCCCTTTCGTATTCCCCTTTTTGTCCTTAATAAAAATTTGCATAATATTTGCGTGTATATTGTGGAATGTTGGAAAGCTTGACCCATCCTCAATCTTTGGTACTTCTCCTTTTACTTTCTATACCTAATTACCATAACAGCCCAGTGCGCAGTGAGTGTGTAACGGCCAGCAAGTAAATTTTACGCATAATAGTTTTCAACAGGCAATAAGTAAAGATAAACTTCCTTTCAACTGATACCATCCTGGGGGGGTCAGCAGGGAAGAAGGGTACATCAATATTTTTTATTACCATCAATCTAAAATACATTATGCCAATACTACATTAAAATGAGCAAAACCAAATGATGTTCATGTTTTTTGTCGTCATAAAATGACACACCTGTTGTTGCTAAAGACACGATTGTACTTAGCCTTAATTCCTGAAGGTAGGAGCTACTTACATTTACTACTGTAACACAAGTACATTCATTTGCAAGAATTTCCCACGGGAAGAAATTTTCCCTTTCAATATTCACATGTTTTGAGATATCTTTTGTACTACGAATGGCGAAAAATCAACAATCATGCTAAGCTTCTAAATGGTGACAGTATAATTATTATCGTTCAAACTGCAACCGACTGATGATGGAGATGATGATGATGATTATTACAATCATACATTTATGATTACGATAAGTACACCATCTTCAAAAGCTTACACGCATATTATACATTTTTTAATGAAGACTCTGTTCAGCCGAATTAAGAAGATGATGCAACAACAACAATGTACATGAATGAAGAATGAATAGGTATTTAAGTGACAGAAATTGGATTTTGTTCTGCTGCTGCTTTTGCTGCTATTTTCGTTAATTGTTTTTCTAACATGACAAAAGATTATAAGTTACATGAAACTTACAGAAAACAGATGCACAAGTTAAGTTACATATATTCTTACGTTATATGATGCTGATAGAACAATTATCATAATTTTTGAGTTATAATTCAGACAGCTTAAATATAAGACGGAATAATAGCTTGCGACATGTAAATGAGCAAAACTGGTAGTGATAGGATTACGTACGTAAACATAAGACCATGTCATGATGTCGTGGAAAGGTTATTAATAAAATCGGTGCGTAGTAATATGATATGAATGTAGCGCGTAAATTATATAATTGCGAAGAAATATATCTCATGGTTATAATTGATATTGCAGCGATTAGCTTTCGAAAAGTCTATATCTATAAAATAATATCAGGTGATAATTTAATATCTTGGATGGGTTTGGACCTTGAATTGGCAGACCCTAAAGTATTTATTTAGGAATTTTTTAAATAAAAACAAAAACAGCCAAGCCTCAAAAAAGTAAAATATACAAAAACCAAATGTACACACCAGCGTGTCTTCAACTCGGATTTAATAAAAATCTGAGAATAATTTGAGTCTTCATAACATGAGAAGTGAGCATAGTCCCCAAGAATTTAGGACGGACGGACAGAACAATACATCATAAATCGTTTCAAAGCTCCCCATACAAAAATTAATCAAGTATTCAAGAAGAGTACAAACCGAAATAGTTGCCAGATAAAAATGCACCAAAAATCCCTGAACCCAGGTGTAGATCGTTTAACAATCATACGACTATACCACTTCATGCTCAAAACATGATTTAGTTGGTGGGGTCCCCTCACGGGATTACTATTACATTCACACATATTTTACTTTTTGTGGAATCAGTTGTTTGACAGAAAAGAATAGAAAATGAATTTGAAATGAAAGGCAGGGCTGCATTTGCGTCATAGAATTTTTACCTCATACAGGGATTTTAAGGAGCGATTATGTCACTGAATTACAATTACAAAATGCACAAAAAGCAGGTTCTCAGATTTTAGACTTTCGCATCTTCCTTACTTTCTATTTTTATTTTTTAAATTGTGTAAGTACTACCACCAAATTGTCAACTTGGCAAAAAAAAACTACAATTTTCGCTTTGATAGAGAGAGGAGTAACATTAGTTTATGTATTAAGATTGAAGATAGACAAAGTAAAATTAGGAAGCCACTTTTCCTAAAATATAATCGGCTTTTTTTCAACAACTTTTGCTGACGCTACAAAAATAAGAGATAAGGAATTCATTAATTCTATTATCGTGCATAATAATAATAAATTTGTCAACTTTTTTTAGCAATTAGGTATTTTGTTTTTTGCATTAGCATAAATGGACTCTGCCATACGATTCAAAATATTCGGTGACGTCTGTATGTACAAATGTACGTCTGTACTTTCTTTAAATTCTCAAAACGATTCGGTGAGGATACAATTACAAGTTACGATAGTATTAATAAACTTCAACCCTTTTCAATCACACCGGTTAATGTTTAATACCTGCAAGTACTTGTACTTTATGTCAGGCCATTTTATGACGCAAGAACAAATATGAAGGAATGGTATTTAGTATCCATAAATATAAAACAAACAGTCTTGGCGGCATAGCACATAAAATTAAGCGAATATTTAATGTTAGAGTACAAAGATTTCTAATAAGCAAAATGCAAGCAAACATAAAACTCTGTCGTATTTGCGGACCGAGAAATAAGTAAGCAAGCTACAGGATGATGAATTCTAAATCTGACCTATTCAAGTTTTTCCTTTTGTTTGCAGAGGTGCAACTTGGAATATTCTAAACTGATTGGAATACTTTGCTTAAGATTATCATAACCTGTATAATCAATTCTCGTTGTACTTGAACATGATGAAGCTTTACCATCTTTGAAAGGCATGGACTTAAAGTTAAGTTATGACCGAAACGTTACTCGTTTTTTGCAAAACACCAATAATGGCTACTAAAAATGATTAGAATTTGTAGCAATATCGTTTCAAAGTCATAGACATTCCCATAAAAACGCAGGGTAACTTTTGAGCACATGGTAAAAATTAAGTCGTTTATTATACTGCTATGTTATACGCTGTAATCAACCCCTTTATTTTAATTTCAACGTTACAGAGGCGTTCCAATGTAACTTCTCTAAACATGAGCAAAATTTACTCAGCTTTTTAAGCCCAGAACATGTCAACACTGGTCAATTAAATAAAGTCTTCCATCGAAATAAAATAATTAATATTTTTCTGTCGCACACCCTTGCAAAATGTGTTAATTTTATAGCAATGTGTACGAACTCCTTCTTTCAATTAATATAATTAGCAAAGTAATAGTGCGTCGTATTGGCACATACATATGTAATGTAATACGAATTCACTATATTTTTACTCTGCGAATTACCATCTAATTATGACGTCTTAATTAAGTAGGAAGGCTTGATGAAATGAACAACAAGAAACAGTCCCATAAGAGGGAAATAGCTCACTTGCTACAATGAGAAATAATTTCATTCAGTAATTTGAACTATACTGGCATGCGCACAATACATAAATCATAATTACAATTTGCAAAACGTTGCAATTAGTCATCTGCTCCGATAAATGTTCCGACCTACCTAAAGAAAATTAAGATGCAGCAGGTCTTTTTTACGACATTGCATACAGCGTAAATAAACAAGTTGTACGTTAATATTTTTATCACGTGGCTTTTCATTTCATTTAACTTATCGCCCGATGTTTGGTAAAAATTATGAAAATTTATGACCAAATAAAAATGTTGTTTATATGTTATTGGAAAAAATACGCAGACTATATCATACATTCTAGAATAAATTATGCAAGAAATGTCAATTCAGTGGAAAGTTGACATTTTGACACTTGATTAACAGTTTTTATATTACTCTTGAACTCCTGATCGTATTCATGAGTTGACGTCTGATGATAAGTCTGCGGTTCGGTATGTTTAATATTGAACTGAACTAAAAGTTTTTAAATGAGGTATAAACAGGAAAAACCAACATATTAAATATTTTTCCAGAAACTACTTTTACAACGGAAAACCTGTTTTGAAAATTGTCTCAACAAATTCCACCATTCTTTTTACCTTATCACTGGCTTTCGTCATGTTTGATTATTATGTGATTAAAAATGACATTCAATTTTAACAAGCTTTAAAAACAAGAAATAAATGTGAATTGAAGGCATCTAAAAATGATGCTCTACTTTTAGAATCAAAAATGAATTCTTTATACTGTTTTAAACGTTGCTGTTGCCTGTTGCTATGGTTATTCATCAAATCGGTAGGATTTTTTAAGTAGAGTATAACATACATGTGAGGGACTACAGTGAAGTATATGATTAATAAATTAAGACAAACAATCGTACAACTTTTCGAAGCTATCGTTTCTTGACTTTTATTTAATATTCAATTGACGTAGACCAACAAGACTATTTATAAGTCAAAGTCATCAAAGAAATCGAATCGACTATCATTTAACCCCATATCAAAACCATAAGTGAAAAGACAAAGCTTCAAAAGTTTTACAACGGTCGTATTGAATTAAGAGCTTCGATGCGAAAAAAAACTCGACATTTCACCTGACGTCAACGCGTATTTCCACAACAATAGCGTTAAAATAAAAGTCACGCAAGTTACTATGGTGATGATAATGCAAATCATCGGGGCATTTTTCTTACAAATAATAGAAATACTCGTATTTTGCATTCTTGATAAACTCACAAGAAAAGCCTGCCAAAGTGCTAATGTAAAAAAGTGGTAGCGATTATTCACATTAAATTGCAGGTACAAATGAATTTAGCACATGCAAAACGGCTGCATCTGTCACGTAATTTATGCACCTTTTTTCTACAAAACGAGGAAGGAGTAACAATGAAAATGGTGACTAATATTATTATTCATTTTTCATATTTTATAAATTATGTTAGCTGCAGTTAGTGAATGAGAAAATAGCATAATAGCTAATAATTATACACGATAAAATAATGTAAGTTCATGAAGTCCCAAGCCATCTGCTATATCAACAACTGCTAGGTCAAAAAGTGGTTTGTTTGTGATAAAGTCAAAAACAGGAAGCAGTCGCCGGCTGGGTTGAAATTAAAAAAATAAAATTTCTCAGTATATTGTGTATCATCAAGCGAGAACAAGAACATAACTGGAAATTGCTCTTTGAACTTTTTCTTTATGATTACTCGACTTTTATTCCATTAGCTTCGATTGCCACAGGCAACATCTTTAAGCGTTTTGCTTCTTTATAACTCTATTGATCACAAATAAATGAATACACAGTATTCAGCGTGCATCATAACATTTTTCAACGAGGATATGAAACATTATTTATCAAAAGATAAGCTATCATGTGATGTGACATGAATTGCATGTTGCAATGGGACATATTAATTTCCTCTCATCTCGTGAAAGCAAAATATCAATATAGGTAGGGTTTTTCTGCAAAGTAATTTTTTCGTGATGTACAAGCTAACATGATACAGGTTTCCGTTGCTTAGTTACTATATTTTTTTGCATTTCGAATGCATGGTTATGTTTACATGTACTCAAGTTATCAAGCTATTTTACATGTATTTTCCTCAACAAGCCCCACTGAGCATTGGTCGATATATCTAAATCAATTCCTCAAACTTTTCACAAGGATGAATATAACATTTTAAAAGTATTAACACTAGTTTACCGTGTACCCCTGAGAAAGGTTGGTGTGTAATTGAGTGGGTAAAATAATTTACTTTTGTTTACTATTATGTAGGTCTAGTTGTATTGTAATACAACTTGTTTACGATAACTGACCTAAGACTTGCTTCTATTCTGTTGTCTGTTTCTATTCTATTCATAATGAGTCGAAGTTCTATTGTTTGTCGGACTCCGAAACAAAGTCGAATAATTATTTAATGTTAGGTAAGGATGTGATATGTTGCTTTTATCAGTATGTACAACAGTAAAACACTTGTTTCTTACCATTTTTTGAAGTTAAATATGAAAACAATGCATGTAAACATTAAAATCTTCCCAAATACCTGAACCTACCTTCACAAAAAAATGAGCAACTTTTCGCTAGACCGTACAAACAATAAACGGACCAAACAAAAACTTGATGGAATTGTACCGATCTGCATGCAATCAACTATTATAACTTCTGTAACTCATTATTTTTTAGACATGAACTGCGTCAGACGAGACCCCACAACAAAAAATCATTCCTTGATTGTCTTCTCTTTAATTGTTAGAATATGACTTTTTGGAAAACAATATTATTTCAATTTCTCGGAGGATGATTGGCGATAGGGAATTTTTCATTTGGTGTTAGTTACAACCACCCTTCATTTTTATTAGTAACATTTCCTTCAAGAACTGTTTCGTAATAAAGCAATGTGAAAACATTTGTGTTGCACAATAGCACATTTTTAATGAATCACGAAAAAAAACAATGGTAATTACAATCATGAGTAAATGAAACAGTTACGGACTCATACTGTGAACAAGAACAATTTGAAGTTTTCCTTGTATGTTTAAAAGGGGAAATACATGTTTCGTTAAAATGGTCATGAATTGTTTTTGTGGGTTTTTCTTGGATAGAAAATTAAATACAACCACAAAAATCTGGTTTGGCGCATGTGCAACAGTTGAATAACTTTACAGGAAAATAGGATGGAAAACTGAAATAAAAATTATGGTTAGTTGGATGATATTTAGAGGTAAATGCGGTTCCATGATACGTGCTACTAATTTTTTAAATTAGACAAAATTGTAGATAAAAATGCATTTTCGTAGATAAAATCTAAAAACCCAAACGTACCAAAAAAATGAGCAATTTTCACAGGCAATTGGCTGTTAAAATTGCACGTAAATGATTTATGTTGCAAACGTTTAAAATGTATAAATTGAAATATGATGGTAGTCTTCTGTCATGGTTCACTTTGCAGGCAATAAATTATTGCTAATTTTTTTATCATTTGAAACAATATGATGGCAGCGTGAAATATGTATCAATGAACTATATTTCTCATGGTTTCGCATCACTGATAACACATGTGTGTTTACTAAACCCTGCCGACAAATTTAACCTATATGTCTTATCATCAATATAAATCATATATGTATGTATAACTTTGTACTTTGTTCACGTGTCTCTCGTTATAAATGAATATGAAACGGCTTTGCTGTGTTCTTTCTAAGGTCCATTGAAACAACATTGCTTCAATCGAAGCGAATAAAATTGGAACATGGACGTGTCAAATGTCAAATTACATTTAGTTACCCAAGTTAAAAGTACATTTAACAAACTACCTAAACACTTCCGTTAATAGACGGGAAGGAACAAATTAAAAAGGAATTTTGACCATTATTTCTTGATATCCAAAGACTTCAAATTATTGCGCTTTATTTTTTTCCTATTGTACTGATTATGCAGGTAAGTCACATTTTCATCATCATCATCCCCATCGTATCATGTAATAAAAAATTGACGCAAAAGAAAATGGAAATCAAGCAAAACCAGAAACTGAGACCCGCCGAACCTTCCAGAACCAGTTGCAAAAAGTTTAAAAACGTAAATAAAAAATGCATTCTGCTCAAATAAATACCCTGCATAACTTACAGAACTGGTTCCACACCACCACCAGCATAGTAATGGGCCAGTAATCAAATCAATAGCGAAAATATGCATGTACATAGTCAATTCATATGTAACCTTTTTCAACCATCAACACGCTAAATTGCCCATACAATAGATACAAAATACAAAACGTATATTATTCATTTTTAGGATAATAATGAGCATATGAACTATGTAGATATAAATAATAATGGCTTCATGCATACCGTTGAATTTTTTTGCTATTTTGCTCCGTCCAAAAATCTTCCATCGCAATCGCAATGAGATACATTTTCGCACAAGCACCAATCATCTAAAATAATAGGTGCCCCCTTTGTTTCTTGACTTGTATCTGGGCGTAACAAGTTAACAATGAAGATAGGCTGGTGATGCTGATGATGATGGCTTAAAAACTAGTGAAAAAAAACCTGCTGGAAAAATGTTGCTGAAAGCGAGTCACACGACAGTTTGACATGTAATATTAGAATATGTACACCCTTCCAAGCACTAAAATAAAAATATTTTAGAATAATTTGGTGGTGGCCAGCATAATAATCAGAATCTGTTGAGAACAAGTCAACAACAGTATAAAGGATCGACAATCATTCATTGTCAAATTGTATCTCTTGAAATTGCTGGGAGCTTAAAATGTGTGCTGCTGGGCCCAGTGCAGATCAAAGTACATGAAAAGAGGCAAGGTCATGATATCACGATCACGACAGTTGATTTTTGCAGCATAAAGCATAATTCACATATATACATCCAGCACCAATAAACAATATTGGAATAAATTTAACTAACCTAGGTTGCTTTTTTTGCGCTGCCTTAAACATTTTTGTTTACACTATTGCGAATGTTGCATGTGTAAAAATGGTTTGTTAATGTATATTCATAGATGCGTAAAAATAATTATTTACTTACCCTATTACATTAACGCATGTGGTCACTTGTCATCATCATATGATATGTGATGATACTGATAGTGACTATCGATCGACAGCCTTTCTGACATTGGCAACAGCTACATGGGCATGGGCATATAGTGCCGGATGCCAAGCAATAGTAACAGAAACGACGGAAATGAAAGACTCAATTAAATATGTACATGATTCCAGTGTTGTCACTCAGTCTTATCAGAATTATTCTGGAAGTAGCAGTTCATTTATTTCAAGCTCTAGCTCAAATACGAGCTAAAAAATCGTAAAAATCAGTAACTGATTAAATATTTATCAGTTATTTTTTCGAATAAATAAAGATATCGTCGTGGGTAAATCCACGTACGCATAAAAAAATTGGACTTCCGCAAAATCCGGGTGAATTCCATTAATTAAGGTGCAGTGATAAAAAAAATTTGTGTTATCAGCTTAATACATATAATATCGTAAGTCTTCATGCGACACTAATAAGTAATTTATTATTACAGTTTTTTATTGGCTTAAGCTCGTGGAAAACAAAAGGAATTAAACCTAAATTCATTAATCTTTTAAATCACTTCTCTGAGAAACTTTACAGCATGATTAAATGATAGTGTTCAGTTTTAAATATTTCCTCTTTCCTCAGAACCAATAAAACTACTCATCAGTCGAGTTTGAATTGGTATTGTTTTTTTTTGTTCTGTGTTCTTACTAGATCGCTGGTATAAATTCACAAAAAAGTGAATCGTAAACAAAGTCAGCGTGCATCAATCAGAAAAATATATTGTATGTCAGTCAGTATTCACCTAATCAAGGAAATCAGGTTATAACTGACTGTAAGACTACGGGTAAGTCATCATCATTATCATCACATCACAATCCCTAAAAAAACTTTTGCATGCATTTGTTTGTGACTCACCTATTTTTTATACGTCTACTCATTTTTATTTATCTAGAATATACCATCATTTTGTTTTTTCTTGATTTTGTGGAAGTTGCTATGGGCAAAATTCTTACATACCTATAGTCTGTGTTGAGGTAGGAGCAAAAAAAATGTTGTCATATTCTTAGGCTAAGCTAGGTTCAAATTCACAAAAAAAGCATGTGATCATTTTACGCAAGTTAATACTAAAAATTCTTCCATATTCCGCAGAATTTAATTAATAGGAGGTATAAGAGGAAAGGGAATTCCAACCTTGAAAATAGCATAAATATATACATGAAGCTTGTAATCTTAAATAAGTACATGTAGTTTATTGTGTGGTATCAAGTGTGTAGTATATAAAATTGTATGCATGTTTGAATATAAAATGTATCTCGAATCTTGACTCTTCCCTTGACATTGTGGCAGGTAGGCAAGTCAAGCAGTTATCATATTATCATCATCATCGTCACTGGTGCAAAATAATATTTAAGTTTAGCGAGAAGTTGATTCTGGCGTTAAGCGTCACTTACATAAGTTGTGTACGAGTAAAAGTACAAAATACATATACGGAATGGAAAAATTGTTGTATGCATTGTTCGAATATGTAAAATGAAGCTAGTACGATATGAAAATTATAATGAAGATGATGATGATGAGTAAAGAAGTGGATTTGTTCGTCTTCATTTGAATTGATGCAAGTTTTGCCAACAACTTTTCTCGCGAAAAGGGTGAAAAACTGGTCAAACCAGGTTTTTTCATTGTATCCCATTCATTGTAACAAAAACAAATCCACTTGAACGAGACAAAACTTTTGATATAGGTAGTAAATAAGAGAGAGAGAGAGAAACAACAACATGCTGAGAAGGTGGAGGAATAAGAATAAGATAGGTGGGTAAAATCTATTTAATATTGTGCGGATTAGCAATAAAACATAGCTTAATGCATTATGTATTATATACATTTTTAGTAAATTCGTTCCTACCGCAAAACTTCCCAATCTTTTTAATTTTTTCGTTTTCTCACATGATGTTATGTTTTATGCATGTATGATGATGATGTGCCCCTGTACTATAATGTTTGAAAATGGTTATCCATGCTCAAGGCACGCTTTAAGACCAATTGACGTCAAGACTCAATCCTAAACATGCTGGGCATGCAGGTCTATAAAGATATGATATGCCGTTGCATAGGTCAAGTTCATCATCAGTTTCTGTTTGGGAACAGAAAGGAGAACATCAAATCGAGCTTTTTTATTTAGAGTGGCTAGGTTATAGGAGCTCTCTAGATCCTTTTCGAAAAGATTATCTTTTACAAGAAAAACAACGCAACAACTTTGTTCACTTTGTTTTCCATATCAAGTGGATAGCTTCAACAGTTTATCTTTTTGAACGTTCCAGCAAATTTCCCATCAATTAAACGATTCAACTCTTTCGCCGTGGGTACTTCTGCCTGTTTATTGTGTGAAAAAAAAGTTGACATCACTTGTCATTTTTTTACTTTCTCTTTGTTTTTAAAATAAACAAATAACATATTTCAAAAAATATCATCAAAATGCTCATTCTTGGAGAGCAAAAGCACGACGAGGCAGTTCGCGATTTAAAGCGGATGGCCAGAGGTAAGCTATCAGTTTGTTTTCAAGTGAAAGCAATAAAAGTTTTAAAATAAAATTGGAAACGTAAAAGTTTCATTTCCATTTTCCCTAAAAGACGTTGCGACAGTGATAAAGGGAAAATATTTAAAGAGTTTCAAAGAAATTGTGTTTTGACAACATTGTTGTTTATCGTGCATTACAGAGGATGAAGAAATTCAAGGATGTGGACTGGAATTATCAGACGATTTTCTGAGCTCCTTTGTCCGAGGAAAAAATGGAGATCAGAAAAAAGCATTGAAAACGGTAAAAGTCCAAAACGTTTTTACAAAATGCACGTTCCCCCAGTTTTCAAGTTTTCAAGTGAAACTAATTTGAGGTTGTTTTCTTTTTTTGTTAAATTGTACAACAGCTCAAGCAATACGTTAATGTCAGAAAGAGCAAATACAACGACTTTTTCAAAACCGTCCTACCCAGCAAATGCAAGTATTTTCAAGAACTTCCAAAATTTCAGGCATTTTTTAAGAACAGAGATGAAGAAGGCCATGTTTTGGGATTTTTCAAACTATGTAAGTCAGTAAGACAAGTGTCATTATCATTAACATGTACCACTCAACCACAACAAGATATTACCTTAAAAGTAGATCGAATTTATGTGGTACATGAAAAATCATAAAAAGCGTGTATGCATGCGTCAATTTTATAATTATAAGTTTCACTCATCACTGCAACAATACTTGTTTTTATCCGTTTGCAGCAATGATTGACTTCAGTGTAGTCGATATTGAGGATGTGTTCCGCGCATTCATTATCGCAGCAGAAGAACTCCTCACAGTTGAAGACCTCACTAAAAATGGTTTGGTGGCAATTATTGACTGTCGAGGTATCGGCTTGACCCATGTTAAAGTCTTCACTCCAAGTCGTATCCAGTTTCTGTTTAACATCTTTGTGGTAAGAATATATTAATATGTACATTTTTTTGCTTACACACTAATTAATTCTAGATGCATATTTTTCTAGTTAGTTATACAACGCAGAAAAAATGCAGTGAACTTTATTTTTTCTTGTTGATCATCAAAAAATGACATTGCTTATGATAAAAAAAAATATTAAGAACCGGTTTATGTTGTGTTATTCAGGGCACCTACCCAATCAAATACAAGGGATTTCATGTGCTGTACGACTCCTTCATCTTTGACCCTCTGCTAAAAGTTTTCAAGATGTTTGCGCCAAGAAAAATTCGTGAAAGGGTAAGCCAGTTTTTAAATAATATTTTATAAGGTTAAACCTCCTAAATAATATGGTTTGCCATAAACCGTCTATATACTCTATACCATAAGCCACAACGACACGACAGGTTCAAACTTCAGGGTTATCTGAGCCTGAGCCAAGTCAAAAAACAACAACAAAGAACCGGTTGACAATGGTCTAATGTGGTTTCTTTGTAAAGTTGGGGTTTATGAACATAGTAAAAATTTCATTGTCATGTGCGTTGTTTGTTAATTAGAATTTTATGTTTTATTTTAACAGATTTACCTTCACGGAAGCAGCGAGGCATCTTTGCAAAAAACAGTTCCTACCTCCATTCTTCCTGAATGGCTTGGAGGAGAACTGTCAGCAGAAGATTGTTACGACTATGCCATGGAAGAGAGGGCCTACTCCAGAGAGGATCATTACAGAAAGCTAGCATTGTAAGTGTCAATTGTCAATATACCACCGGTGTACAGTATTGTAAAAACTGGTTCCTTCCTGTGAGTGTGGACAACTTATTAATTACCTTTTTTTATGTTGTTTTTTCATTACAGGAAATGGTGAAGAAGACTGATGAACAGCTAGTGCCGATACCAAATACATTACTTGTTGATCATTAAGTTAACTCTTTTAACGTTATTCTTGTAAATGTTCCTGATATTTTTTTCGTTTATTTTGTTTTATACACTACATTTAAATGCTGTGGTTGATTACCAACGTTTGCACATATGTATACATACATACAATACAACTTGACTTGTGATATTTCTTCCAGTAAGTTTACATGTATAAAGCTAACACATTATGTTATTAATAAAGTATAGACTGAGCGTTTATTACTATTACTATAATAAATCGAGAAAACAATTGCTCATTAGATTTTTTTGTTGAAAAAATTTACAATTATTCATCGGGGTTTCTACGATTCAGAATTAGCAATCTATCCAGTTTACCTGTTGCTGGCTCAAGGTTTCGGAATGTCTTTGTTGGCCCGTGGCTTTTAGCTTGGGAACTAATCTATATTACAGGTAGTGGTTTGTAATTATTTGTACGTATGGAAGGCAATAAACTTGCAGACGCGGAGACAAAGCCGACATGTAGATATATCATCATCTTGTTAGTACAGGAAATTTAAGTCAAAAAATGAATCACTCTAGTACAAAGTTTAGCTTGCAACAATTAAATAATTTATTCCCACACTGCAATGCATAAGTGTGATTACTAAAAGCTTACGTGTGGAGATAGGTACTGTTTTATGTACTCACGTGTGTGTAGCATGAGTGGGGGAACTTGTTATGTGTTTAATTAAAGTGGAAGCAACATACAACATACGATCGGAGCAAAGTTGTCCAGCTCACAGGTTTGCAAGGTGTCAATCAGGCGGAGCACTTTTTTGCGAAGAAAATACTTCGAACGTGCTAGAATTTCTACACGTAGACAACTTCTTTCTGACCGCTAGTTTTTCTTCTTTAAGCCTCGCAGAAAATTTCTAGTCGACTGATTAGGTGCAAATCTACAAAAATGTACATCTGCCATGCGCAACTCTTATCTAAAAATTCATTACACAAAGTCAACGAACAATAACATGGTATAATTAATTTTGCTACAAATTCACCCCATATGGCTATAAAATTAAGTATTACGAAATTACATTCAGCTTTTTTAATTCAAAAAATACGTTTTACGGCATTTTTTACGGTCACGGCCACTGCACCTGCACTGGTTCAGTAAAGTTGAAAGGGTAACGTTATGAAAGCCACTCCCCCGTTATGTACGGACTATTTGATACATCGTCTATTTTTGTAACGATAATTGGGAATAACGGTTACGGTAATTGCGGAAAAGCTAATATTGGAACCGTTCAATGGAAGGCGAACCTAACAAACCGGAGAATCGGAAGATGTAAGTGTAGCTTTCGATTACAGGTATCAACGTGGAAATAATTTTAAAGTGAAAGAGATTCTTATAAACATTTCAACATTTTAATTTATCATATCCTCATAAAATTTTATTCCAGTTGAACGTTTTAAGTTTACTTTTTAATATGCATATAAATTAAATTAATGTCTACATGAATCATTCCACGACGCAATTCCAGGGAGAGTTTTAATGCAATATTTTACTCGCATGTTATAGTTTTGGAATGTAAATGAAAATATTCCATGATAATACCAGACACCTGCTGAGAGACAGTCCACCTGTATTCGTAAAATATCGTAAATCGCAATAGCCATGTAATAGCGTATCATTTTTATTTGTCATCCAAATGGAATCCAGGGAAACGTATATGATAATGTACCTAATTCTAAGTAAAATTAGCCATGCGCGTTATTCGAATTTCACACGCCATTTAACATCTCCGTAAACCTGTATATTTCACCCGGACAACTATTCAATCATGAGAAGTGACATCACAGGACACTGGGCAATTGGACATGAATTCCAATGTACATTATTCCACGCTAAGTTGAGTAAAAAGAATGCTTATGTTTTTATTTGAAATTTGACATTAAAGTTTAATTAGTGCAAGGGTAGTAATTTAATTTTGTTTTCCAAATTTGCAACTTTATATTTTAAGCTTATGACACCAGCGCTGTACGTTTGTAGTTTTTTAAAGGTTACTTTCTAAAATCTCCTAACTGTTAGTGTAATCATAATGATAATGTAATTGATCAAAATGCCATAATATTCTTCTGATTACATTAAATTTAACGGGAAACTAGATTTCCAGACGAGTTACAAATATCAATATTACACAACAATTTAAATGGCATGAACGGAAAGTTACCACGTGGATGTAATTTTCGAGCCTTGCCTAATTATGATGCAAATATGTACATTGGTTTATTTTCTTTATATATTTTCTGTGCAATTGCAGTAAATTGATGCAATTCCGTCAATGAAATCTTGCGCGAGTAGTTAGTACTATTGCAATGACCGAAATAAAATTAAACTTTAAATCTTTCCCAGTCATTACTGATTCATTTTCTCATAAAATTATGTTACATTGCAAACATCGTAATGGGAACCATATACATAACCATCTTCAACGGCAATGCAACCAAGTTCACAAAAATCAAAGAACAAAAGTTCGTAGTTCGTGTTTTTTTCTTCAAAATTTTAATCATGTTTATATACGTATGTCCATTCCATTGCTGGCCATATTATGAAAATTAGGTTGTCTCTAATTTGAGCCTAAGACAGTAGCTTTTTAAAAAATTGCGAGATTTGTTTCAACTAATTGTAAAATACATCTACATGCTCAAATAGTCGCCACATATCGTGATCTCGTGAGTTGTATGACGGTGGTATTTGCAAAAGTTTCACATGCGTATGGATTTTCATAACATAACATACTCTGTTTTTGAAACACTACATAAGTTACAGAAATAGTAACATTCATTCATATGTTCCACTTATCCAGTTACAACAAAATCAAGAATGGAGAATAAGAGCTGGGTTTTTTGCATGAATAATAATAAAAAATACAATATTGTTGTTATGAACTGCCAATAGCTAGCAAAAGGTGTGGAGAGGTTGACTAGAGGTCATTCATGCCATTCTACGTACAAGTTAATTTATAACGAGTTTGCTTAGCTTTTTCTAGCCTGTATTAATGACAATTAGATGAAACAGATTGCATAAAAGTATTATATTACTTGCTTTAGTTAGAATAAAATATTTTTAAATTCTTAAACATCTTTTTACGCAAGAGATCAAAACAGGATTACGTAGAATAATTTATTGTCTTCGTTCATTGAAATTAAATGATTAAAAGTGAAATATTAGTGATGTCTTATTTTATAATTTAATACTCCACATGGTAGTTAGATATCATTTAAAATAAAATGGGTTACGTTACTACGTTGCTTTTAAAATACAAACAAAACAAAAATGCCTTACACTAAAAAAATAACAAGTAAAAGTAAGTTATAACATGTCAATAAAACATGTAAAAATGTAAATCCGAGGCAGATTATAATTTGTGTACATAGCTGCTAGTAGAAATTTGACTGGCTCTGGACAACAGGGTATGAGATATAAATTTGACAAATCAAGCACAGTATCACCACACGCACGCGCAAATTAAATTTTGATTGTAACGTTTACAAACAAATTAAAACACGGGTGTCTGCCTTCAAAACGCTATGGAAACACGCTTAAAAATTAATGAATGATATTCTGAATCAATCTTCTATCAAACAAAGGTAGGAGAAATTCCATTAGCAGCTTCCTTTGAAGGTGGAAGAGCGTGGATAAGCGCGATCCCTTTAGTTGCAAGCTCAGATGGACGAATGTTTGGAAGAGAGAAAATATTGTTCCTTTCCTGGTGAATTGGAATAGACAAAGGTGCATAGACGGAGCTTGATGGTGGCTTCCAGTTTCTAGGCACAATATAGGTCTGCTCCTTTGGAATATTTTGTCCTGTTATAAAAGTAAAACCCAATGTTATACGAAATCGTTTGTCAATTTTAATAGAAAAGTCGTTTGACAGTTGACTTTCAAGGACAATTTTAGTAATGTTTAACTGATTGTGAATTAAATTTTTCTGCGTACCTGTAATTATTGGAGGGATGAATTGTGAATACATTTCATCATGTGAAATTTTGCTCATCCTGCTTCGTCTGATTACAATGAAGATCTAAAAAATAGAATACAAAATATGTATGAAACAATGGAAAAAAAACACTTCAAGCATTTGTGGTAAAAATTAGAGCTTCATAAATCGTTAATTTTTTTTACCAAAGCCACGAGTGCTACAACGACCACCGGTACAGCCACCGGAAGAAAATGCAAGTCCGTTGGAATATGCATATTGTCTCAAAGTAAATCACAGTTAGTAATTAATATTAGAAAAGTAAATTAATACTAAAGCAGTCTCAATAAGAACACAGACTGTCCCAGCTCTCTGAGGGACTTTAAGAATGGAATGACGCACCAATCTGATTCTGATGATGCACAATGCACAACAGCCTAGGTATATATTATTTGTCTAATTCCTTGAACGTAAGAATTTCTTTCTTTATGGCATAGAATAACAAGAAATTACACTTTAGTAGCTTGCCTAATATTTCACATTTATATTTTACATGTAGTACGACACAGCTCGCACAACTTTTTTTTCTTCAGCTCAATACACAAGTACAAAGTCTATTATAAAGTGATTTTTTTTTGAGAAACGTCAGAGATGCAGGTAGACGATATATTATTGAATATTACAAGCAGATGCAAGACGGCTGCACTTTTCTTAAGATGTTCAAACAATTAAAGAGCATCTGCTCCTTCTTGTTTGTTTCCGTTTGGTGTATTATTGTTGAGTTAGGATGAAGAGACCCTTGAAGGACGCTATCGCATCATCAGCTTTGCCAACCACGCAAATGCAGATGCAATGATGCAGCTTGCCTGTTGCGTTTTGCGTTGCGTGTGTATGTCTTGTGTGTTGGGTTGGTTGTAAAGCTTTATTATGTGAAGCTTCTATTGTTGAAGTCCATGAATAGGGACAGTGGCTGTTTTTACTGTAGGGTAAGTAGGATCTGAAGAAAGAAGAAAAATTGTTAGGATAACTACTGCAGATGACGTCCTAAAAACAGGGTTGAAATGAATGACACCCTATATAATATTTTATTACGTAGCAGAAGAGCATTGCCATACCATAAAATCCTCCTGTGAGTCAAGGATTTCCAGAGAGTATTGACGACTACTCACTGACTGATGACGAAATACTTTACATGACGAGGAAAAGACTGGGTTGGTTGGTGGGGGTAGCGTGTGATTTTAAACACTGATACGACAACAAGGATGCTTGGGATTTGCACAAGCTGCTACATATTCTATTGTCTGTGAGTCTGATTATGTGGGCTTGTTTGTTAGCTTTTGGTATATGCTTAGGTTTTACAAAATAATAAAGTGAAATAGTGGACCCCTCTTTTTAACGTGCTTTAATATCATCCACCATGCTTGTTTGCTCCAATAACAAAACTAAGGAGTTAATCATACGAGGGATGAAATGAAAATATGCAGAATACATAAGCATGTATATCTTTGTGGTGCATGATATTTCGTTCATATTTGGTTGAATGGGTTCCATAAAATATTATGCTCTTATATCATACTTCTTTGTTAATTGTGACTACTGAACTTTTAGAGCTTGGACTCTAACGGGTAAGATTTTTCTATTGAATATCCCATTTCAGCATATTTGTGTACACATTCGTAGTAGAAACAGAAACTTCGTGAATGGTCACTGCACATGGTGGATTTAGCAAAGATAAATGATATCATAGCTCAGAGTACATTGAAAGCAAAGGGGTTATTGTTATTACTCATCTCGCCACACACATGCTCGTCATCCATCAATAACACATTTTGTGGAAGTAAACTGAACACTATCAGCAACCTACCTGAAATCTGAAGACAAGAATGGTGACTGTTCCCCCTTGCTAACTACTCCAAACCAAGCAATCGCAAGATCGCTTTATTCACTAAAGCAAACAATACTCGATTGGTCATATAAGCAAATATTGGTATGAAAAATCAGCATCGTGACCATCATCATCACCTTTACACCTATTTAAATGTACAAAGAGATCTCATGTCTTTTACATGGTAGAACGATATATTAATGGTTTTTTTATTGGTTAGCACGGGGTAGATGCGCGGAATAAATATGCGCAGACAAAAGGAAAATTACTAACTAACTTAACATAGCCAAACAGCATGTAGGTAAAATGTCTTTTTCCATTCTCGATAAAACATCAAGTATTTTTTCTAATACTTACGCTTTACTTGTAAATTAGAATTTCTTGGATGCTAATAAAACTATAAACTGTGTGAGGCGTTATGGGCACGTTTATTGCGTCTCTTCTGGGGTACAAAAAATATATCATGTGATCTTTTTCCCGATGAACGGGTTCGCATTTGCATTCTAGACACAAACAGTTTTTTACGATAATGATTTCTATTACGTCTACTAATTGGTTTGTTTGTTAGCTTGGTATTTTATTTGATCCTGTATGGTTATAATACATTTCCATGAGAGTATGTGTGAAGAAGAATGCCATTGCTCTGGCTGCAAGAATAATACTGAAGCTGAAGCAAATATGCATAAATTACCCCAGCAACAAAGAAAAGAGATTATGTGACCAAAGCGCATAAACAATAATTATTAAGTGCAAAATAAAGGTTCAATTCAGTTCATCCTTAACTATGCTGCATTTTTTCGACTTGCAACACCAACTGGAGTGTGGAGTTTTAAAAGACAGGAACATAGTGATAATTCGCACAGGACTGGGTTTTTAATAAGTAGTTTGTCAGAAATTTACTAGCTTTGAAGATACATCACCAATCACCATGAATCATGAGTGTTAAAAACATAATAAGTATCGTATTAAAGCGCAGGTGCTAGGGTTACTAACTTTGAAACTACGATGTTTCTCAACACATTTTTTGCTTACAAACTTTTACTACATAAATATAAACCATGATTCTACATATACACACTCATTATTACAAAACAGATAACAGATCTGCAAAATAGCATGAGTAAAGTATGGACAAATTTATATTAAAGTTGACAGTTGACATTGCTTAAAAGTCCCGAATGTTGCATGTAACCAATTTTTTGAAACGCCAGTACAATATTTTGAGAACTTCATACAATAGTCTATTTCGTAAACAAAAGGAATATTAGTGATTAATTTCATTTTCATCGCAATTTATTGTCAATTTTGTATTATCATGAAACTAATAATATTGCAAGCAATCGTTACAGATTGAACATTAGATCCAGTATCCAGTCATGAGTTTAACCTTATTGATGTTATGAGTACGCTGAGACAACTTTAGTTGCAAAGCTGGACAGCAATCGTATAAAACTTACAAACAGAAATTGAAGTAAATATTATTCATTTGATAACACAATTTTGTTCAATTGCAATTTACTGTTCTGGGTTGACGTTTGCTAATATATCAAATACTTAACTTCAAATAAACCAACAATTTATTTATGAAATGTGCTGGTAAAGTTGGCCATAACGATTTCTGCCACCGTTACAATTTTTATTTATCCAGGAAATGTAAAAACATTTAAAAAAATCATAAAACCAATGAAATGAGCCAATCATCAGAGAACAGCAACTTAATCTCATACATGCATGCATCGTATTTTAGTTCAAAGTTCAGGATAACCATGTTTGCGTTTCCGAGACACGACAAACATTTTTTTGATAGAGTATTGCGTAGTTCTCATCAAACAGGTTGCTATAAACGCTATAAAATGTGCATGCATACACTTTGGATAGCACAATTTTTATTTTGTTGCTTTTTATTTTATAAATTTTTTCATGTAGCAATGGGAAACATATTTATAGATTGTTTTGTCACTGCTAAATTTAATTCTTGCAAGAATTTTTTGCATTGGTCAAACTTAAACGAACCAGTTGAAGCAAAGCACTTCCATTCCATGTATTTATCTTACGTTAAGTGTATCGAATAAACTTTGGAAGCTGTGGAAGAATTTGATATTGATGCATGTAGTATGCCGTAAATCCATGGATATAAATGAGATAAAGTTCCAATTTTCAATTGACAATCAGGATGCTTGGCAGCTCTCACGTAGACGATATGGGTGAAAGGTGAAACCCATTTTACTTCCTTATCACTGTCGAGTTAGTCTCGATCACGTAATATTTATAATTTACGTGCAGCAAATGAACCGTATTTGGAGTGATAACTTAACTCATAAACACGTATATTTAGGTGAAAAACCTGTATACGCACGAATGCCACTAACATCAAGTCAAGTAGTGTAAATAGCGGATTTGCGTATCATAATTTATGACTAATAATAAACTGATTGTACATGGATGCAATGCGAAAAGAAATGAAGACTTTTTCTTCACAAAAACTGCGTATTCGGACTCGTCTAAAAGTAATTTTATTATATGTATATGCAATATGGCATTGGGAACACAAGAAAGACTACCTTAATCTAAATCTAGTTCATCTCTGCCTACAAGAACACAAATTTTATTTTTTCTGCAATTGATGCATTGTCTCATCTCATCATCGCCTACGCCTACCATTCATGGACATGTGATACTTTTTAGACTAAATAAACACTGTAATATTTGTATAAAACATAAACACATGTACTTTTATAAACTGGCCTAATAGAGAGAATATAGGGTATTCAGAATACAATGTTTAAAAAGGTGGGCATTATTAGGAAAAACTTTAGGACATGATATTTATATTTGATAATCATTGAATTGGACATTGGGCCCTTCGAAATTATTTAAAATTATTGTATATTAGTCATGCATACGTCATGTACTATAAAATACTAACTGTAAATTCATATAGATTACTAACATGTCATGTCACTTGCTACGTACATATGAGTAATATTTACACAAAATTTATGACATAGCATTATTAGTAAAAAAAAACCTACTTTATTAATGTCGAAAGGAACAACAAGCGAAACTAAGGACAACCTTTAACAATCAATTCGCATAATCTATTGGAATATGTATTACAATAAATAATTAAAATTTTAATTCTTAGCACTATAATAGTTCCGGTAGCACTCATAAAAGCATATTTGTATAATATATTAGCTTGTAAGTAGCAAAAAATCATCAAAAATTACACAAGTCTATCCAAGGAAACACATTTTTTATACCTACGCGAAGCTGTCAATCTCAATAGTGAGGTCAACTTAAATTATTAACCATCTTTAAACTTACATCTTTACGAAAACGTGATTAACACGCTTACTTGTCATGGTTTTAGTTGTGTATTAATAATACATTATGTTTCAAAACAAACATCTCTATGTGGGTGGATATGTATAGCGATAAGTAATACATATGTTACATAAAGTTCAACATTTATAAAAACTCCATAATAATCTCTATATTTAGTAAAGTAAACAAGCGAAATCTTTGCAAAAATTAATACTGAGGTATTCATGAAACCTCACAAAACACTACTTTAAAGTTTAAAAAGCTAGTACGAGTTTATATTTAAGATGATGATCTTTCATCTTCATATTTTTAATATATATGTACGTAATAATCCCTTCCAGGGTATTTTGCGGTTCAACAGTAAACATGAAGTATATATCTCTCCGTCGCATTTCATGCTTACATAAAATGTATCCAAGTTGGCTGAAGTTTCTACACTTCCGTTTCAAATGCAGGTGGGGAAAGTTTTGACTGCTGTTGTTCACTGTTCTTTGTTATCTCAGAAACATTTGGACTACTAACAGCTAATCCCTTCTTTACTCTAAGTTTTGTGAATTCAAAAATATCTGACATATCTCTGGCTCTGATCGCCCCTCCTGGTATTTCAACTTTCAGAGATTCTGCAGAACTTTGAGATTTATTGACACTCTCCTCGCTCGCCTTACTCGCATAGTCTGTGTAGAGAGCTTTATTAGAACTAAAATCTTTGGATCGAGATGCAGTCGCTGTTGAGGCATTTGATCGCGGTCTAGGAATAGGAATACTTTTATTTGCAGTGCTATTTTGTGCAGCCCTCCTTGTGTTGACTTTGGCATCACGAACATTTTCAGTGCTATTTGTAGCCGAGGGGGGCTGGTAGTAAGGAAGTTCGGGAAAACTTCCCAAAATTCTTGCTATTGACAGGTCATGGACTGGAAGATAACCAGCAGAGTCAGGCTCATCTTCAGTAAAGTTTCGTCCAGAATAGAGAGGCTCAGATGCCACCTCATCCATGGAATCAGCAGACAACAAAGATGGAATACTTTGAGATGTAACACTGTTTCTGCTAGTGTACTGGATGAGATTCACACTTGGCTTAAGTTGTCGAGGGGCCAAATCCTTGAGTTCTTGACCGTTCGCCATATGCGATGCATTCAGCGAATAGCCTAATAAATAAAAGATTAATAGAAAATTAATACAAAGAAGTTATTCTTCGCGATAAGCGATATCGATAATTATCAATGCTTGTTTGTTGGAAATGTTATTGCAATGCAGTATTGCATTTTTCTGTTATTAATGAATATCACATTTATGTCACGCCATAATTTGTGATTCGGGCAAAGATAAAATATATATTGATACAAGTACAGCAAATAGTATAAATGCAACTTATTTGTAGCACGTACGGTTTCCACCTTTTGGTCGGTACTTCCTTCTACGTCTCCATCGTTCACAGCGAACAACCAGCCAGACGAAGCAACATGATAAAATCTAGTTTATAAAACGTACACAGCATAATTTTTCACTTTCCTTTCATGTCAATCTCAATTATGATTTTAATTTTATGATAAGTAGTGACTTACCATGATGCATACTAACCCAGTGACAAGAAGAGCCACGGGAAGCGTTTTATTTTCCTTATCAGACATAAAAAATTCAGCACAATTAATTGCAGTTTTTGCCAGATACAGTATTGTAATACGATTGATTTGAAGTCAAGAATATAAAAAACGTTTCGTGCGATATGTGTATTGATTTTTACCATTCTGTTAGTATCTCTGTACGACATCCTAATTTCGATTAACCCATTTCCGTTTTGATACAAATAAATTTAGTTTATCCACTTCATCCCAAAATTTGAACACATTGCCTTGAATAAAATGAATGAAAATTGCTTTATTAGTCACAACACAAAAACAGCAAAAATACATCCATGTACATATCTAGAAGGATCACATTTTTTCATACTAATTTTCAACAATGTTTACTGTTTCAATAAAATTCAGGAAATGCACATTGTATACAACATACAATTTTAAATCACATTTTTGCTCACCTTGAAATTCCTAAACATTAACGCGTACACTTATTAGGCCGTGCAATGTTGAGATGTACATTACAGGTAAGTTTGTATAGCTGAAAAAACTGCAAACGCAATAAGGATGACAGAAAGAAATACATTTTAGTGATAAGCAGAAATGTGCTATTATTTGTATACACAAGATGCATACATAGATACATATTATGCAGTGATGAAGGAGGGTTGTTTGGAGGCGAAGTGGTCTGGTAATATGGCAGTAATGAACATTGTCTAGTTTTTTAAGCGTATGATCGTGTTTTGTATCATACACCGCCATCAAAATATAAAAATTCAGCATGCAACCCAACGTATATTCAAACAGCACACCTGTTGGCTTCATTTAACGTTTAAAACATTATAGGTACGTTCGCTGCGAGCGAGGACCACTTTACCTCAGTCTTCGTTCTAGTCATTAGACGATTGTTGTAAAGTAAAACATTGCAGTGTTGTGTGTGAAATCACCCTAGCATTGTGTTTTTGTATAACCAATTGGTAAGACGTCGGTTTAATTTGATATGGTATTTTTTATCCATTGAAATGCAAGTATGTAACATTGCAATTCCATCCACCTGATATGAAGTCCAGAGAGTCTCAGTCTCCACTCAACAACAAAGATAAAAGTACATGTGCTGCTGCTGACGAAGTGAATTATGCGCAGTAGACATAATACTCCAATATTTTAGCGTTATTCATGGTTTAAACTTTAAAATGCAATAATGAGCCATAACATACAAAATAAAATATTCCCTTGAGTAAATCTTAGCGTGAGAAAACAATCTTTTCATTTTTTGTAATATGTGTATGTTTAAATTTTATTTTAAAACTAATGTATAAAAATGTCTATAAAAGTATATGTTTCATCCTTTTATTATTTGGCCTCTTCTACATTTGTACTTTCATCCTCTATTTTAATAGCTTCTTCGTATGTAGGGAGCCTCTCATGCACTTCCGGCGAGCTGCTAGATTGCTTGTTACAATTAATGCATTCATTTGATACATGAATCTCATTAGGACTTTGGGGATATGATGAATAATAAAATGTGTTGATGGGACCAGAATTCGCTAAAGTTAGGGTGTCATGAGTAGACTGCGATGCAGATGCAGAAAGATTTGGACTTTGTCGATGCTGACAAATTGTGCCAATAACACAGCAAACGTTGTTTCCAGTGTTATGCGAGGGCTGTGGGAAAGGTTGAAACTGCTGCTGTAAGTCTGGCCCCCTATGATTTAGGTGACATGATGAAACCACTAATGCATACGGCGGTGGTGGTTGGGCAGCAGATAGGATCACACATTGACGGTTAATAATTAATAATGGTAGCACAATTTCCATAAAAGATTGTGCAAAAATCTGGTATTGCTTTTACCTTCCCTGATTTCTCGCATGCGGATTTTCTCTCGTTGTATTCTTCGGAATGTTCTTACGCAAGCACATAACTGTAATGACATAGCTATTGCTAACTAGAAAGGACATACAGATCAAATTACAAATAGATTATACTATGATTTATGTATTATCCCATTTTTACTTATTTACAAACTTACAAAAAATCCAGTGATCAACACCAGTAAACCAAAAATAAGATATGGCGAATCCATTTTATATATAGTCTATAGATTTACTCTTTAAGAAAAAGAAAAATTACAAAAAATAAAATGAAATTTTCTGATTACAAAGCTAAAACGAGATTCTTGATTTTGACCGGACAAGTATTGAGACAGATAACTAATGAATTAATATTTTTATTTCTTGCTTTCACATATTGTTTAATGGTATAATTTTTCTCTGATTCATATTGTATTTAGAATTTGGTGTTCAGCAATTGATAGACACCTCTTTCTTATCTCTATAATAATATTATGATCACGATATTCACTATCATTCATCTTGATTTCCCGATTTTGGCAAATAAAGTTCATGTCTGTCATTCGATATTTTTTAAATCAGAGTTGAAAGGTAATTGCTTCCAATAACGTCCATGCTTATGTTTATTTTATATATTTGTAATTGACATACAATGATTAAATAGTTAATCGAAGAGAAAAACTGAAACACAATGACAAAAACATCTACTTAATGCAAATTCACGTGCTTGTATGGCCATATAAATATAGATATGATCAGAGGAGAGGAACGCACAAGAATGCAATAAACAAAAGATTTCAAGTGATATATTTTTACCAATAGTGCACGCGCACTTTAGGAAACGGAAAATAGATAAAACTGCTATCAATTAGCTTATAATGGCGGGCGACGAAATAAACATTCACGGAAATTATCACAAAGTATAATATATTATCTTGCAAATTATAAATTATTTATGTACATGCATGCATACATGAATTTTGGTAAAAAATTGTATACATGATTAAATTAAATGAATTTATTTACAGCCAATTAGATTGTCCACATTAAAAACTCGGAGTAGTAATTTGTCTCATCGTCAGTTAGAAAGATAAGGAAAAGTACTTGTTGCGGAAGACTCATGAACGAGTATAGAGTAGTATTGGGAAGTTTATAGCATGTAATTATCACTTTGGCATATTTTGTCGTGAGTTGTTAGTATTCTGTCGTAACTCTGTGTGACTGTTGCGAACGGTAAACGAATTCTGGAATACAATACAGTGACGGTTTAGTTTAAATAGTACCAAAACTTCCAAGAGATCTTCATCCACTTGTTTTATCTAACGCTACTTTTTACATTTTGAGTCACAACAACTACATAATCTTCCAACAACCTTGGGGTTAAGTCCTCTTGCTTCAAGTTTTACAACAAATTCATCCTTTAAACCTGGCTTCACCATAATATCTGTGGCCTTTCCAACTTCCGCAAACAACGACTTTGTGAGAAAGATCACCTGTCAAAAAGTAGCCAATGAGGGAAATTGTATTAATTACTTGAGCTCATTTTAAGACACACCAGCATGTGTACAGCAGCAGTATCTGTTAAATATCTAATTAGTTAGAAATATGCCCAGCGCTTACTCCATCATTTCGTTCCTCTTCCAAATCCTGGAGAGTTTTCACTTGTTCTTCCGAAGTTGGCCTGAACTGGAAAATTGTGTAGCCAAGATAGGGATTTTGTATATTTGAACTCATATTGGCAGTTTTGAATTTTAACTTTGCACGAATGACAAATGATTGCAACTTGCAACTAATAAATATGTAGATTATTTTCGTTTGCCGCAACTGCTGCTATTTCTCTGGACTAACTAACTGTAAAAATGACAACCAGTGTTTTATGAACTGAATTTTTATAATTTTAGAATCGTTGCACAATTGTGTTGCACATCCAGTCCATTCGATTCCAGCAACAGATTGCTGTTGTAGTAAATTTGTTTACTTGTAAAACAACAATAATTTCCACAAGAACAGAAATCTCTGCCATGGACTAGCATGAGTGATGATGCAACAATGTATTATCTACCACTGAATGTAATATTGCTAGAGAAGCTATTAGAAGAAACGCAAAGTCGGTGGTAAACCAACCTATCTTTCGTGTACATGAGAAAATGCATGGGGATAACCCATTTGGGCATACGAACTAATAAAATCTAGGTTTCTGTCTGATAATCCGACATACTTGTGGTTTAAATGTATAATGAATGACGGTTATATATATTTCCATTTGAAGATCATAAAGTGAAAAATTGAATCTGGTAAATAGTGCAGAGAATGTGGAAATTATGTCTGTTTGAGTTACATTGCACTCAACCCAGAAATTATATTGAAATTTGGGTAGTCATGCATTATGCGTTATCTTATCATTTACAATTCGTAAGCCTTTGTGAGAGACATACACAGTGATTAGTGATAGTGATTCACTTTTCACGCAACACTCAAATAATTATGAGAAAATTACAAACTTTGTCATCCATGTTACTATAAATATATATACAAAGCATATATAATATGACGCAGTTCATCAAATGCATATTATCAATACAAATATGAAATGTGATCGTCAAATAGCTGTTGATATAATTAAGCTTTTATGTCTGCGAGTCTGCATAATTACTTTGATGTTGTACTTATTCATGGTCAGCATTTATTATCCAAAAACTAATGAATAATGGATAACAAATGTGCATTATTTCGTGGAACAATTTTACAGGAAGTTCGTTAACTCTTGGCAAAATATATATATAGCTGGTTTTTGTGGTTGGGTCACGTCCTTGTTTTCCTCTGTGAAACCAAAACCTCCCACTTTCATCGCTGAAAATATATTTTGTAGATTTGTAGTAGATCAAGCAAAGTGGAAATATTTTATTTTACACAGACAAACAAGATAACAGTATGCAACTAAATAAAAAACAAAGGAGACAATGGAATTCGTTAAAGTGGCAAACTCAGACAACTATATTTGGGCTTGTTGAAAGGAATTTAATGACATAAATTTCTAAATGTTGATGTATACATAAAAACGGAAAACGAAATTTCGGACAGTTTACAGTCTCTAGTTATCCACTTACACAATTAAAAACAGACGAGTGCGAGTGGGTTAAAAAAAAACATTTAAACCCATGGTTTGGGAGTGATTTGTTTTATGCATAAAGTTTTAAATCATAAATCGTGATTAAAAATGACCAACAAAAACAAAGCCATTGGTTGGTTGTTGATTTAAACAGTTACAATAATTTACTGTTACATATTTTTCATACAAACTTTTATATTTTTACATCGCTTCGCTTTTTCTATTTTCAGAAACAAAGAATATTTTAAAAAAAAACAGATAAATATTTTACTCCATAGCTATTCTGCAAACCTCTCACAACACTCCTAATCCTAATCTTGAACGTGTATATTCATTAACATAACAGCGGTTTAAGAAAAATGTAATAAAATCTCAGTCTGTACTGTGAATACAATGCTATGACTAGACATGGAATATGAAATTACACTTTTGAACTATGCTAAGCCGTCACGAACACATTCTTCATAAGTCGGGGGTTCCTCATACTCCGGTGCCACACCGACAATACTATTTTCATAACATAGATCACTTCTCCGATATTGACGGCCTATCAAAGTTGGTCTAGGAATATTGACAAGATAGTCCTCACTTCTGGACACCACAAAAATGTCCAAACCTGGAGACCCTGTAAAAATACAAGTAGTGGAATACTCACTTCCGATATTTGTTACTGTATCAAATTCTCTGTGTCAGAGAAAACGAAACGATATACATAATGTAACATGAGTTTACAGACCAGAAGGTAATACTTGATGATTAGAACCAGTTGAAATAATTTGATCTATTTCCTGGCTGGGATCACCACTTGGTGCGCAACACTTTATGGAAAGACAGACTCCCTAGAAAAATTCAAACAATGCAGGTAAAATTAGTAATTATTGGAGATAAAAGTTGAAACCAAGAGTAAGAACGGAACTCACCAAACAATATGCCAAAATAACAACAACTAATCCGAGTAGTGGACCCGCCACTGCAGCTACGGCAGTAGACATGTCTTTAAATTAAATGTACCTATTAAATTAGGAATTCACGTTTAGATACGCATGCTATACTCTACTGGCATCACTGATAATTGTATATATGCTAAAGTGAATATCACAAATTTAGAAGCAGTATGTGATGGAGGAGAGGTTTGGAATCATACTAAATCACTCGAACTTAATTAATTTGTTGAAAATCCTTAAATACACATATGTCAATGACACTACGCAGGACTAGCTGGAATTATTGTAATATTCTTTGAATAAGATATGATATGTTAGTAAATGTTTACTTCTGATAATAACAGTTTAGAATGGATTCTGTTTATTTTGACCTGACAATTCACAACTAACAACAGGTTAGACAACAACAAATCATTGTCTGTAAATATTGAATACATAGTTTAAATATTATTTACATACAGTGTTCATAATTAACTTCAGTTCGTTTGCTCATGACAGAGCATGCATATATGTTATCTTGACTATATTTAAATTCTCGACTTTTCTTAGCTTTACGGAAAAAAATGATTAAAGCAATAAGTTTACAAGTTTTCATGGTCAACAGCATTGATACCCCAGAAATAGGTAAATACTTTCCCTCAATGCATAAATCAAAATGCAAATGTTAAAGAATATTAAAAAATTGAAAACTTGGCTAAATTGAGATCCTAAAAAGTCCATGAGAAGGAAATCCTTCCCAGTATCCTTACAAATTACAAATACATCAATTCTTCATTTCTACCGTTGTTCTACCACCACAACCACACCACCGGCTTCTGCGCTTGGGTGGGAATTCATGTTATGTTGTGGAAGTGTGCTCAACATTTCTGGTTGTGTTTGACTCGGATACGGCGATGAAACTGCCATTTCGTTATAAGGATTAATACTGGTTGAAGTATTAGAAGAAACCTCATCATAGCTTGGAGGGTGGTCCTCTTCAATTCGGGTCAACATTTTATTCCAAATATTGTGTGAACTTGAATTTATCTGTGTTGAATTTTGATCCGATTCCAAGTTCCCTGTAAAAAAAACTTTCTCCATAATTTGACTTTTACAACGTATTGTATACCTACCTTCAATGCAATTTAAATGTGGTAGCATTCCAGGGGAAAATATATAAATTTTGCAAACCTATGTAATAAATTTGAATAATCCTTCTTGAAGCGCATTGTTGAGCTGTAAAAGGTTCAGAAATATTGTTCTGAATTCTTAACATGTTTCCGCGTAGTGTTTCGTTCGCCCGACGTATCCTCATGCGGCGAACAAATATTATCTAATAATTAAGTTATCATAATTACGTTAAAATTTAAAAGTAATAAAACTTACATTTTAATAAAACATTAAGTTCTCTTACAAATGCAATTACGATGATTATCCAAAAGGCAAATATTGCTACAATGCTTTCGTAAGGTAGAGCCTCCATTATTAATTTGAGTAGTCAAAATTGCTGGACATTTATTAAGATTTCAACTTTACCTTGATCTCTTGGAGGGACCAAGGTTGTTTAAATAAATAAATGTATTCAAGTTTTCATTCAAACGTGTTCTAGATCAGTTGTCCAAAGTATGACAAAGTTTCCACGTATGTGTCAAATAAAATGCTTGAATTTAAGTGACAAAAATGATTGGGCTAAAATTCTCGATTGGGCTATTATGGCGAACTTTAATGAGCGACTAGATCAAGAAAGAACCGATTACACGGTTTTAATGATTTTGGGTTAATACTCTTATGATAAGTGACAAGTATCGTTTACGATGTCTATATGTCGAGTTTTGTGTTGTTCATGGTAGGTGTTTTTACGTACATTAAAACATTTACATATTATATGCACGTATGATGTGGAATGTGGGATACTACAACACAGCAAGATACCTAAAAAACAGCCTTCTAAGAAGAAAGGATCAAACGAGATAAATTGATAAAATTAATCTCAATTTCTAAAAATAGCATCATTGCTAATTTTTTTCTATTTTATTGGTGAAGTTTAGCATATGAATGCATCATTACACCAATACATGAATAAGCACTACATCACCGAGCTTTGGATAGTTTGACAGTAACTTTTATACAATTCTAGAAAAAAACCTACATCAAGTTAAGCGAGGTTAGGTTAACATTCGTGACTCGTGAAGAACTTCGAAAAAAATATCTAGATTACAATGATAATGATTAGACTAACAAATCTAACAATGATTGCTCAGGTACAATATGCAGCCGGTTTAGAATGACAGCTGAATTATGGCTATATAATAATTAGTTACTATTACATATTAACTACTATATTAATATTTATTTAATCGTGTTTATTTGAGGTATGCTTTGACATCTAAATTAGTCTTATTACTTTAGTAAGATACTGTTAAAAATTACGTCATGGCCATGGCTGTGCTGCGGATTCCGGTATTTACGAGATAAATATTTTTATACGCTGGGGGAAATTCATACGGGGGTGGTTGATCTTCATCGATTTCAAAAATGTTAATCCATTGTGAGTCATCAGTGGACGCTAATTAGAAGTATAAAAATCACCAAATTATCAAGTCTATCATTTATTATTTTAATTAAAAATTTAACGACATCTTCCATGAAAAAATACGACTTTAAAATTAGGACCCAACTTGCATATTGTATGGGAAATTTATATTGTGCAAAAACTAACTTTATTTGCTAAAGTAATGTTTCATCTTTAAGTTAAAATGTTTCACTAATAAAGAATTTATAGCTTTATCTGGTTGGTGAGGATTGATGCTGTATGTTTCCAAACTGTTTATTAAGAAATGCAAAAACTTTAAACGGATGACTTGGACGAAAATGGAGAAAACATTTAAATTACTTTGAACAATATCAAGTAATTAATTACTGAGGCCAAAGTCATTAAGTGCATCGTTAATCGATGTAAGAATTTGAGACAAAAAATGAAAAGGTGTTAAGTTCAAAATGCTATTGAGATGCTAAGAGGCATTATGAGACTTTGCGTGGTCATCAAAACAAATACAAAAAACGTCGTCGAATCTTTCGCCGCTCAAAACATCAATGCTTATTTTTTTCATTCCAAAACTAAAAACCTGAGTTAAATAATTAATTTATATATATACCATAAAATTATCAAGACAAAAAAAGTTTTTCAAAAATGAAGTAATGATTTCCCCTATTTTTTTGTGAACTTGCCTGATTTTATTTGAAGTCTAACGCACTGAACTTTGTCTTTGTCTAATGGCTCGTCATTGTCATAACCTCTGTTGTTGGAGGAACAGCAATATAAGATCACCACAATCAGCTGCAGGTACATACGAATTCAAAGAAAGTAATTAAGAAGAATTTACACAAGCCAAAATACAACGCACAAACTTTATTAAGAGCAATCACTATCAACATTCTAAGAACTGGATACTTACAACGATCAGTAATAATGGTGTTGTGATAACTATTGAAACTGCAGGTATATTATCCATTTGGATTTTGGAAATCGATGCAACATTTACCAGCCAATTCTTTAAAAATGGGTCACTACTAGTTGGAACACCCTGAATTTCAACATGCCACTACTAGCCTGGTTTTCTCCCTACGGACCCAACTACCAAAATGATTTAGTGTACATTTTTAGAAATATTTTTTCTCATTTGATTTTCATGTATTCTAGTATTTTTGCATTGTTAAAATTCTGGAAGCACGTTGTTGTTTCTATTGTCCGAGTCCATCAATTATGAGATTTAAGCTGTCGTTCTACCAATAGCAATACAAAACTGTGTTTTTATCCTTAGTCTCCTTATGAAATACCAAACCAAACAAATACAGTACACACGATGTCAACTTCTCCTTTGCAAAACTTCATTTTTTCTCTCGTTAATTAACGATATGCTAAATAGTAGGAAGATATATATTAAAACATACATGCAAGAAAACTATTTCACGCAAAGCACATTAACAATTGAACGAGAGTATTATTGTTCTCCAGATGAATTTCAGTATAATTAATTACCATTACGTTATAATCCAGTGCAGTAAGTATTTTCATGAGAAAAATATAGATATGGCTAGAAAATGAAGTAGACATGTATGTACGTATCATAATTATTTTATTCGAAATGTGGTCAAGTCATGTTATACGAAATATAGATATATACGTACATATACTATACACAATATATTTTGCATACAATTTACAATACAAAGGTATTGCATTGTTTTATTTCGGAAGAGCGTTCTGTATTTTTTGCATAAATTTACGCTAACGTAAAAAATCGTTATACAAATACATAATACATTGAATTACATTATTTTGGAAAAAAATAAATTACATGTCAATTCAAAACGTAACTTTGATGCTTGACGCATATTGAGATACCAGTCTTCAGTTTACATTAGAAAGCGGTTCAAACTTTACAAAAAAGTGGAATTAGTGGTTGTCAGATCATAATATTTACTATTCCAACTATTTCACCAAAGTCTATTTCATAGTGCTCATAATACTATTATATAATATTTAAGTCGCTGATATGAAAATAAATATTAAACTGTTATGAGATTAAGTAAGTACAACAAAAATAAATAAATATTATTAAGAAAATATCACAGAATTTTAGAAGGAATAATACTGACATCATTTCGTTGAAGAAACGATGCATATTATATTTTTCCATTTAGAGATGTTTAATCCCGAACGTTCGCCTTCCTCTTCTTTTCGAGTAACCGCTCCGTGGGCTACACGAATAAGAGGGTCTTCTGGATGGAGACACTGTGAATTCCAAACGTTCATGATATTATAGATTATTTTCACAGATTAGGTGGTCATTATTGCTAATTTTTTTCACTGGTTTTAAAAACTGATATTTTTATGATATATTAAACTCACATGAACTATCATTGTTTGATTTTGGATACTTTCCCCGTGAAAATGAATCATTAGATAGCCGGTGCGGTTCACTTAAGCTGTATTTCGTCATTATCACAATCTGCAAGTATTGCAATATCTGTTCAAATGAGAATTCACTTACATCAAACTATGACTAGTCTAAACACGCTTATAACATTTGAATATATTTAAGCTCTTTCGATCAAAACTCCTTTACTTAATTTATTAAGGAGCTCCGGTGAGCATTTTTCGAAATATATGTAAAAGGAAAAGGGCTCTGAATAGGATTGGGAGAAGAGCTACCCGAGAAGAGCACGTATATACACCCTTGAAATGGATTATTTGAATACTTATATTTTCGACTTTAATTTTCACTTGAACTTAAATCACTTATAAGTTAATTAAACTAATGCTTACCAAAAAGCCGCATGCGACAACCACCAGTTCTAAGTACGATATGTGGCTAAAATGATCCATGATAGTGACGAAATTAACATTTACTTGCTAAATCGTTTGAAAATTCAACTTATTGATCTTACTTAACCAACGCCAATAATTAAAACCAGATAACAAAATATATATAAAAAAATATTACGGTGAACGTTGTAATAAAATTCAGAACTCACAAAATATAAACAATCGAAAGGTACTTGTCATACAGGACATTATAGTTGAACTTACTACAGAGGAATGGCCGTAAAACAACAAAATATGAATTTTACTCTGCAGAATAACATGAATATAAAGAATGAGTCAAAAAATTGACATTACTCAAATGCATAAACGTGGGATATATTGATGATGATGATGACTGACTATGACGTTCAGTTGTTGTGCCCACAGATTACAATTTACCCAAATCTGTTTATGTGAATCGCCTCAACTTGGGTACACTCATACATGCGTGTTGTCGACAAAGGAAAGTGAAGCATATCTTCTCATGACATACAAAAATGTTCCCCTGTACGTTATCTTAAATACACGTAGTCTAGGCATACCCTT
>JAQFXM010000338.1:0-54885 GCA_034693345.1 Entomobrya multifasciata
TTTTTACTTCCAACGTTTAAAAATAAGTAAAAAGAATACTTCGAGCACTACTTTATTTTTTACTTACAGTACTAGTTTGGTGTTGTAAATAGTTCGTGCAGCATTAATTTTTAATACTTACGCTAATGTAATTGTACACATGTATATGTAATCAGTTAAATTTTGCCGTGCTTTCTAACAAATAAAACAAAACGAAGAAAATTTCTGTAAAATGAAAATAATAAAAGGTTAAAATATTTCATACTTTTGCTGGATTTCAAAACTTTGAAAGGATAAAACGGTTGAATGAATTCATTTTGAATTTGTCACCGACATTTTATTTTAAGCTGATGCACTTAACCATACAGTAATAATGCACAGTTTCAAAACTTTTCATATAGTAACTAATTTGCCGATTTCAGTTAAAATACAGTGAATCGTTTCAAAGTTGGAACCTTTACAAAAAAGTAAAGTGGGATGAAAGGTATGGGAACGCCAAAACTGACAATGAGAGCTGCAATACTCCTCTCTGACATAAAATCGACTAGGAAAATTGTAAAATTACAAATTTATCAAAACAAAAATCCTGTTTCTTTCGATTGGTGAAATTAAATTTTCAAACGGTTGACTAAGATATATTTCATAACTTGCTCAAGTTGCAACTAAATGCAAAAGTAACAGATCAAATAAAATCGTCATATTAGTGCACAGCAAACTACTTAATAAAACTTGATTTTTTACCCTGTGATCCATGGAATATTTTCATGTTGTTAAGTGTAAACTGTTCAAAAATTGCAAACGTTATCTAAACCACGACTCATGAAGTATTGGTGTGGCAAAGAACAAATAAAAATTACAATTTTAATCTCAATTGCTTATAAAATTAAATTGTTCAATCTTTTTGTGCTTGATTTACTGATGTATTTACTATTTCTACCAGGTAATACCGTTTCGATTTTCAGAAGACATTCAGATGTGGGGATTTTTGTATTTACGTTGTACTAATGTTTTACTTTCTTAATTCTCTGAATTTTTGTGACGGTCCAGCAAAATTCCAAACTGGTAAAAATCCCACATTGACTAATTATAAAAACATATACTTAAAAGAAGGAATGGAAGTACCAAGTATCATAGCATTATGTCATAAAAATGGATTATGGTAAACAATATAAAAAGTTGATACTGCGTTGCTATCGCTATTATTAAACCAGTGTACATACCATCGTTTGTCAATGCAGAGGATTCAAAAATCCATTTTTAACATTCAGCAAAATGGAAATTCTAAAGCTTACGCAGACTATCAAGGTAAACAGGTTTTTGGGAGAGTTCAAAAGCTTAAAAGTGTCTTTTTAAAAACACTGCATATATACATACATACAAGCATCTTGACATATTACATTGCATATGTACTTCTCGACAAAACTATTAAAAAACCAGCAAAAATATCTTGTCTTGTAGGCATTTTCCGTGCGGTTTTCGATTCCATTTTTCCATGCACACACGCCACCAGCATAGCAGCATGAGCTGCAGTTATAACGCTGCTCTGTGATGCTGCATCGCAGTATTATTAACTGCAACTGGTTGGTTTACCTGGTTGCTCCAAATGTCATGCTGAGAGTGGCATATCATTATCGCGAGTAACAAACAAAATATTTATATACTGCACTATGCACACAAGACAATGCAATGTAGACAGTCAAGTACCTATATATTTTCTCCACGAAATATTAACCAACAAAGACCTACTGGCTGTTTCACACAAGCAACAAGTTCAATTAAAATATTCAATAAATTCTTTGATATTTCAAGCTTTATCCCTATTTATGAAACATGCGTACAAACTTTGCAACCAAATGAAAAAAGATACAAAAATACCGGAAATTCAAGGTCAGCTCAAGAAGTCAAAGCACTCCCATCTCATCCAAGATAGAAAAGTAGCAATGATGATGATGATGATCATGATGATCATGAGGATCATGAGCTTTTTTGGAAAGGATAAACTCTATATATGTATATATGACATGTGTGTGGCGGCGAAAAGACCACTTTACTTTTGCCTTGCATATAAAGATGTTTGTTACAAAATCTACGAAAAACGCACTGGCAATGGTAGCATATTATCTTGATGATAAAAGTTGCCTTTTTTTCTTGAACCGTCTTTATTTTGCTCCATTTCACTGGCATGGATGGCATTTAGCAGCTTTCAACACAATAAACATAAATACATTAGTTCTGCTTGTGCAATTCAGTATATTTAATATTCAAATGTATTTTTTTGGTTTTACCCCGTACAAAAATCCAATCATAAGTAAACTAACAATGTTTGGAGTAGGAGGAGGATCCAGTTGCTACAATATCATATTTTATATTGATAGTTGTATTACTATCATTATTAATTTTCTTATTGCCAGGGAGAAAAATTTCAGCGTAAAGCCTCAATATAACATACGCACTTAGAGTATTTATAATAGTATAATCATGATAAATACCATTTTCTCTGACAAACATAAAATGAGCAACAATGTAAAATATTCAGTTGGTGAAAATAGTGAACAAATGAAGAATATTAGCATGATGAGATAAGATGATGATGCTATGTTTGTGTGTACATATTTTATGTATGTTAGTGCTGATCCCTAGCAAAAACCTGCTTTTTGATTTTGGACCTCTTGTTCATCTTCCTACTTCCTCATTTAACGTCTTCGAAACTCTAATGGACAAGTTTTTAGAGGATATTTTTTCCTTCATGACATGTGTGCAACTTTGTAGCATGGTCTCGGGGTATATATGAAATGAAGTGCATTTGAACTGGTAGAATTCCAACATCATAAAAATAACATATTATGCAATGCAATACAGGCAAGGTAACTAAATTACGCACGTAGGCTGCTTTCTTGTCTACCTCGCTTTTTAAGCTCTCAGCTCAGCACATGTGCTCCTATTACTCTTTGCGGTATTTCTTGAGCAAAGTCATTTTAAATCCAAAAAAATCTTTTGAACCTGCAGCAATTTTATTTGACGATCTAAAAGATGACGATGATATACAATGTATATGAATGTGTGTGCCCGTTTGCAATATAATAATGCAGGTGACTCCTCTGACTGACGAGTGGAAGAATGGAAGTAACCCGTTCCTTATGCATATATCTATGTAATATGTGTGCTTGAAAATTATTCAAAATTTGATTTCATTTTATGTATTTCGTATGCATTGTAGTTGCTGATAGAAAGAAATGGAGGCATGCAATCTACTCTAAGATGAGGACAGGGTTTTGCACTTTTGCCCATAGTGCCTCTCTTCTTTTGAATGATGATGATGATGACGATGATAATGATAAAAAATAGTAAGCTGTGGGATGTATAATAATAATATGTATTGAATTGGATTTTCCTAAGATCAACATATAAATACCAAAAAACTAGTTTTAAGAAGACGCATTTCCTTGCCTGCGTACCACTGGATGGATGGATCTTTCCTTTTCGAAGCGACTTTGTAATTTTTCTTTTTCCTCTTTCCATTACCGTCTCTTCGCATCTTCAAGGATTGGGGGGCATGCATTATGAATAGAATAATATATGCAAATATTAAAAAGTTCACCTGCACTGCACTGGTATAGTATGGCAGGTAACCTTTCAGCATTCAGCACAGTGATCATGATCACTGCGCTCTCATATGAACCAATGATATTTCAGTGCTTAAATCAGACTTTAGCGATTGAAACGGGAATTAGTATTATTTATGTAAAAATTGATTTTATTAATTGTCAGAATGTCAACTTAACAAAGAGACAAAAGTTGAAATAAAAGCACAACTACATAAATCAATCAATTATTAAAAACTGTATTATGATTGCGAAGAATATAGTAACAATAAAATAATAATAGTAAAATTACATGACATAATCTTATAGTAATAATTACTACGATAAATGCTTCAATACTGACTTGTTGAACAAAAAACGTGTTTTGTTGCACCAACATCACGCGTACATTTTTTGACGTAGATAAATACATAAACATTTATTATAACAAATTCTTGTGCAACACCAAAACTAACATAAATTGTAACAAAAATTGCTACACAGGCATTTTGTAGTTACTTCAAAAACAAATTTGATTGAAGAATTGGAAAACCGTTTCTTGTCATGACGATTTAAATTTCATTATGAATTTTGCAGTTTAATTAATACAGTTACAATGTTTTCAAAATTTCAATTTATTTTCGTTCTGAGTTTTTAATAATAACAATATAATTATTAGATAGTACATGGCCATAGATTACCAAACCAAGACAAATTCGTCTTATTGTATAAAGTATAACTTAACTTACTATGTCACCAACAAAAATTGAAACATTATCATCACTAATACTACTATGTTACGTTAACATTACATGTGTATACTGGATTACTTTTCAGCTGCAAAAACGATAATTTTTATCCGTTGACATTCTACTAGTTTCACTTAACCTAACGAACACATTACAGGAGATGACGGAGTTATCCTTATTGTTTTCACAGCAAAACAGTCATGTTTTGTGCAATTTCCTAAATATATATTTGCTTATAGGCATACTTCTAATATTATGTGTAAAAGATTAAGTAATATGTTTATAGTAGTAAAGTGTGTGTAGTGTGGGTGCTCCGTTTCAAACATTCCGTATCAATATATCAATATGACATTCCTAAAGATAATATGTCCAGCATTTTTTTTTTAAATTTCCTTTCCAATCCAAAACCATCTTTTTAATAGTTCCTTTTTACTTTAAAATCATCTCGCCATATATTGCCTTGTTTCATTCAAGTATGTACACTCTTTTTTTTAATACATCATGGTTTCCTGCACCCACAAGTTGTCCGAATTTATCACTCAAATAAAATAATCTACATGCATGCAAATAATATACGTGTAGAAGTACCTTTTTCACATTATGCAAAAGATTTTCAAGTACAGTTGATTATTAAATACTACAGTTTAATTTTTAATGCCATGTTAAAAAGTTCAGTGAATTACTTTATAATTGGTCCTGCCTTACTTTACATGAAGAGTCTGGCATAGTAAAACATAATATTTATGTAAAAAAATGTACAGCTCAACAACTTTTACTTTGAATGTCTTTTTCATCTCTACCGTCGTCTCGTCGGACCTTTTATTTCAACAAACAGCCTTTCTTTTTAACTACCTGTGTTTATGTTGTGTAAATCAAACTTATTACGTGTGCGCGTGTCCAATATTTGTTTTGTACAGTGTCCTTAGCAAAGCTTAAACACAACGTATGAAGTAAGCTAGCTAGTGCGAAGAAATTATCCATTTTCTATTGACAAGCATTGTTCTTCTTTCATTCGGATTGGTGATGATGATATGATGAAGTAATGTAATCGCTTTCTGTTTTTTTTTCTCACAGTAACGCCATCAACATCCGTGCCTTTTAATTTCCTCGATTTATTATCCTTTCCTAATTCCTATTTACAACTTCACACGTAATCAAATTTCGGGTGTAAACTAGTCATCATTCACAAAATCAAAAGGTTTATTTTTAAAGGTGGTTTGTTATGAAGAGTTTTGGCTTGTTTGACACGTCCTTTGTTTCTTAAAATTGTCAAAGATTAATGTTTTTGTATAAATATTTTTTGCAGTTGTCTGTGTATATTATCTATATATCCAGTATATATTGGCACCCGTACACAATTCGGCGTTTACAATGTACAATATACACATGTTTTAAAAATATAATATATAGGAAAGTAGCAGTTAATATAAATATCATACATTCATTTACAAAATAACCACATTGAGAGCCAAATAAAATGGTCGTGATGTAAACGCACTAATACCAAGTTTAAGGCACAACTTTTCTTTTTCAATATGAATATATTTTGTTATATTCAATCGAATTTTGGCACTGGAATGCAGATTTAATGATGTTATTTAAAAAAAACTTTCTACTCATTCTTTCAAAAAATCCAGTCAAATAATAATCTTAACTAAATTGGAATAAGTTACTCACGCACAGGGAAAGGCATTTTCACTCAATAGGAAAAACATACCTTTATCTTTATACTTGAGCCATTGGGGATTTATGTAGCTGCTTATTGGAAAACGTATCTAAATATTTATTATCATACAGCTGTAAATCTATAATTTACTTACTACCGTACCTTGTTTACTACTGAGCCATTAAAAATGTAAACTATAGAAGCTATTGCTGCTGCTATTATGCATTTCAAATGAATATAATATATTATAGTATATAGTGTGTATGTATTATATATGCGACAAGTAAAAAATTAAAAATTTATTTAGATATTTTGAAAAATCAAAACTTTTTTTTAAATAGAAAGTAACATTTGTTTCTAGAATGAGTCTTTAAAATACCAGAGATGCCTCAAAAAACGTTTTATCGTTTTGTGATAATTGATCATCAAAGTATGTATGGATATGGATGCAAATGAGTACTTGGATCAAGTACACAAATTTAAATTCCTTCCATTTCTTTATCTTTTAAAAATACTGGATGGCCTCTGACACATCATTTTAATTCTAAAGAAAATTAAACTGATGTCGATTTATGAAATTATTATTGTTTTAAAAAAATCAGTGACTGCTATTTAATAGAGAGCAGTTCACAAAACATGACACGACAATAACATGACACGTTATTAAAACAGAAAATTTCCTACATTTGTGTGTAGGCATTTTTGTAGATATTAAAATAAATTGTTCTAAATTATATCAACAAAGAGGAACGTATTCATTTTGTAAAGTGGTTTCTGCAACAGAGTTAATTAGAATGAGCATTTCAACTATTTCTTGGGGTGTCTTGACACAAGAATACACCCTGGACCAAGTATAGTAATTTTAAGTGTTTATAAATTTGAACGCAGAAGAAATATTATTGATTTTTAATGACACTTTTCATAAAAAACAAGCTACTTTTATTTAAATACTTTTACTCTATTTATCTAATATTAAAAGTCTAAATATTGTAGACCTACACGTAAGTACTATTTACTACTATTTTTTATTGCTTTAAATGTGTTTTCATTTACTTACACCTATTGTTTCACTGGCATTTGTTTTAAAAAGAAGAGAGAGTGCTTTTATTTCTTAGCAGGCTTTCTTGAATACTTATTATTGTTTTTGTTGGCTTTGCCTTGAGATTGCAGGAGAGCTTCTTGTCTCGCTTGCTGTGCTTTTACCCGTTGTCTTTCTTCAATTTTCTGCCGGAGTGTCAGCAGAGTTGAGGGTGATGCTCCAGTCCCAGTCCGCACGTGCCTTCCTGTCATTGCCCTTGGGGCACGTTTCCCACTTGCACTACTTGGTGTAGTTTGACCAACAACAGAACCGTCAGAATCCATACCCGTATTACCTTCGTTAACTGATGCTGGGGAAACTGGTGACTGGCTGTGATAATTGTTGTTATTATTATTATTGTTGTTGTTATTATTTGGGGTTGACATGGACCGATTAATAGGTGGAATCTGTCGAAGTGCACAAACAAAGAAAATAATTAGTTAACTGAAGGAAATGAAGAAGTATACTGAAGTAAAAGAGTGGGATAATAATGAATGGTGGTATGCAAAGTTGTTTTATCAAATGCTTTTATACTTTCACCGAAACGGTAAAGAAAGTGCGTGGGTGGTCTCTCAAGTTTTTTTCACATGATGTGCATTTTAGTCGTGTTTGAAAGTAATATTGGTAAGTAAATTGGATAAGGTATGCATAACATAGGCTCTATGAGGTTTAGTTTCACACAATTTGTACCTCCTGTTGGCCTATTTGACCAAAGTAAAAATCAAACTAATTAAAAATATGCATTCATTTCTACGTTGGTACACTAGAGTGGATACCAGTGCACATTCATAGGAGTATTATTTAATATTTCTACTTTTAAGAAAACATGGCATGTGTCAGAAAATAGGGAAATGAATTATGCAAACAGTCGAAAATATTGTTATCTCAACAACTTAGTATTGTTTTGACAATTTAAAGTAGAGTAATGTGTAGGAACTGGCCAAATGAGACTTGGTAAAAAACATTAAAAGAAATGAAAATTGAACTGGTTAAATGATTCGAATGATTCAAAATAAAACGTTACCTTTTCCCCCTGAGCTGTAGGTGATTGTGATTGGTTGGTTGACTGGATGGCATACTGGCGTAGAATTTCTTGAGCTTGGAAAGACTGCAGAAGTTGAGAATAGTATCCCATGTAAACCCATGGAGGATAAGAACCTAAAGCTTTGAGAAGACTGCCAGGATCTCCTAACATGGCCGCTGAAGTTAGTTGTAATTGCATAATTTGTTGCTGATACGTATCTGGATCAATTCCATACAGTTTGGCCGCATCCGTTGGCGACAAAGGAAAGGGAGACGAAGAATTCTTAAACTGTGCTTGTTTCTTCCACTGTGAAATATCCATTCCATCTGGTCTTGGAGATGATGACTTGGGATAAGCCAAATTGCATGGTTCATCATCCTCCTCTTCGTCCTCATACTCATCTTTGATGAGATTCATAGCAACTTTGTCAGACCCCGCCTCCTTCCTTCCACTACCACCCATTAGCATCATTCTCTTATCCCCTCCACCACGACCACCTCTGTAGCCTGCATTGTTTCTCAGGTCAGTCGGACCGTCATCAACTACCTCATCACTGGAAGTAACATGACCCCCAGATGACATGTCATCGTCATCCCCAGAATAATGCCGGGTTCTAGGATCCTTAGTCGTTTTAATCTGAGAAACCATTTCTTCTAGCCTTGCTCGCTTTGTTTGATCACCCCTTCCTCCACCTTCTGATCTATGCTTTTCCGGCGAAGCGAGCAACTGTTCTTCATCCCACGACGAAAATCTGTCTGGCGAGACGTTTGTATGGTTATATTTAGCACGAATCAGGGAAAGGGGGATTAAACCGGGTTGTTGTGTTTGTTTGCGGAGAAGAGGTGTTCCAGACGCACTATTATTACTGATATACTTTGTTGAGGAGGCGGACATTGCGGCTAGGTTACGCCACATGGTAGTCGGGCTTAATGGCTTGGTACTACTGACTTCGTCCTCCTCTCCCGGGGAATCACGATGAAGACCCGAATCGGGTGACGAATATGTATTGTTATCGTCATCGTCCCCGGAGACGTGATGTTGTACTACGCTACTCAGCTCTCTCCAACGTAAATCAGATTTTCTGCTGTTTCTCCGATTTTGTTGAAGAGTATTATTGTTATTATGGCTGCTGGCATGGGGTGATGATGAGACCACAGTCGAATTATTTGGTGGTGGTTGGTGCAGAGATGAGGGAGAACTTCTCCTTGTGGAAAAATTTACTGGCGAATCACTCTTATAATTATTAAAGTTATGACTTTTGGCACTGATATCATTATTATTGATATTTGTAATTATAGTATTATTGTTAATTATGTTTTCCGACGATCTGGAGGAAGATGAGAGGGGACGCATTATTGGGGATGGGATTGTGATGATGGGATTTTTATTCCCTAGATTCAGAGGAATTGCATCCGACGAGGAGGAACTCCCCGATTTACTCTTGCTTAGATCCATGGGTACCACAATTGTTCTATCCTCTTCACTTGTATTTTCGTTACGACATCCTACTGCTGAAGCTACTGCTGTGGCACCTAAATGCCGTAAAACCATCATGGCATCAATATAATTTGACACAAATATGTTTCATTAACTTTTCAGTGTCTGACCTCTTTTTATTTTTATAACGTTTTTTAAATTGTTTTGATTCAAAGAAAATTTAGGCACTTTAACAATTGCACTAGTATTTTGTTGATAATGACGAGGTCTGAGTGAATGGCCACCGTTTCTGCGAAAAAATGCTGGACTTTTCAGAACTTGACAGAAATTGATCAGATCCTTTGAGAAAATATGAACAGTTAATATTACTGCTAATGTCACGTGGTGCTTGGCAAACTGAAAATTCACAAAGATAATGGCGTTGTTGTTGTATAGAGAAAGCGGATGTGTTTCGTCCTTGTTGCATATTGGATCCTTCCGGGGTGTAGTAAGACTTGTTATACTGTCACGTAACGAAACTTTTTTCTGAGACAGATATTATTGGGGAGAGTTGTAGTGAGCAGAATAATACATAAAATAATTAAAACAATAAATATACTGGCACTGTATGAGTAACATTGAGGTATCCTTTGGTAGAGAACAAGAACGTCGTCGTAACAATTAAAAAATTCACACTGTTGCACTTCTTGACTTACATTCAAGATGTGCTGTGAGCAGCATCACTTGTGTAACTTGTAATCTGATATCTGATATGATGATGGTGATTATGATGTCGTCTGCACTTTTTTTCTGAGAAATCCTGTATCAATGAAAATAGAAACAAAACACACAAAATGATGAGTTCTCAGTAAAACCTCGTTCCAATTCAGATTACTACTGTACAAGTGTACAAATTAAAGCGGTGAGTCATACAATCATAAAAATCAAATAAAATTGCTAACCAGTTGGTAAACAGCCTTAAAAGAAAATACGCAACAAGATAACTGGGAAAATTTCAGCAAAAAGCGTTTCAGCAGCAAATGAATTACTTGTAATAATAATCACCAGACAAGACACCACCAACCACCACCACAGTCACCGGCAGCCGCACTAACGACTGTTGTAATATGTAATAGCACCAAAAAACAACCAGCAAAAATATATGACTACTTGCGCCACTACTCCAACTACTTCTTGTACAAGTACGCGGAAACGGTTGTTGAAAAAGAGATTTTGTGGAATTATTATTATTACGGCTTGTTTAAATATCAATAAAAAACTGCAACAATGATGAACCACTATGTAATTTCAGATTTTTATGTTGAAAAAAGCATCACGTAAAACAAAACGGATTCGTTTTTTGGACGTACCTTATAAAATAAAATACTCTGTTTTTTACACTTGATCTTTGGGTATTAAAAACACAACAATGAGAGAGAGAGAGAGACAGAGATGATAATTTTATTTATTATTTAGTTTTCAAGTTATTATTATGAGGTAGTGTAGTAGGTTGACCAAGAGACTAGAAGCAAAAATGAAATAAGTGTACACAGAGCGGCGGCGGCGATGATGTCGACGCTGATGGCTCGTTGTTCTGAATGTTCTGGGATCGGATGAGCAACTAGCAGCTCTGATCTTGCTACACGGAGGAGAGGTTGTTTTTCGCTTAAATTTTTTTCAAATGAGCAAAGAAGAAGAATGAACATTATCAAAAAAAGGAAAAACAGGGTTTGCAGGAAAAAGCAAGATAGTATCCTCATCATCGTCATCATCATCCTCACTTTTATAAGAATAGACGAGAGAAGAGTAAACCTTGCATTTTTACTTTGTTCATCGTAGAAACATCAAAAACAACAATAGTAACAAGTCTGCATGCATGTGAGATGGTCATCATCATCGTCGTCATCGTTGTCGTGGTTTTCCAATGAGGTTTGCTTTTGGTGATGTTTAGTAGCGTTTTTTTTCTGTACCCAAGCCAGGCAGGCCAGCCAGGCCAAAAGGAACAGTTTCTCTATTGTTGGCGTGTACAACTGCTCTGCTTACACAAATACGCATCATCCCTTTTGCATTCTTAGTAAAATATGCTTCTGTTCTTCTTCTGTGTCATCATCAATGTCTCAAGCCAACATAACAGGGTAAATTAACCCTCTCCGCTAAAAATTCATTATAAGTACATCTCTGCTGCTGCATCAGTAATAAAGGTAAATTAGCAGCAGGATGGCAAAGATGCTGTGATCATAATCATAATAACGTACTACTTCACAGTATAAAAGCATATATACTCATACTCAAACTGCAATTTGCAATAATGTATCAATAATATCTATACATTTTTTTGTATATATACTCCTTACGCATTTTTCAAAGTACAAAGTACAATCCAAATTCAAAAAACTACGCATGTTGTGTTATGTGTAAATGTGTAACAACTAACGATCATCCCCATACCAGCCAAACAAGTTAAAAACCTACTTGACTCTTGAAAAAAATCAACATTATTATTATTATTATTACGATTTACAAAATGAAACAATGATAGTAATAAAAATACTTTTGTTACTGTAATCGATAAAAAATAACATTTTGTGACTTTTTAATGTGTACAGGTAGTAATCTCAGGTAAGTATCATTGATATGCGTAATAAGAGGAGGACACTATTAGGCTTGTACGTAGAAATGTGAGCAAAGAGTGGCGAAAAAAGCAGAAAAATAGATACATTGTTTAGGTGCTGATATGTTTCTACTTTTTCAAAAAAGGATTTACAAGTGTGACCACCACACCGTCACATATACAAGTATATTTTTTCGTTGGAGTACCCAACAAATTTTCATGCGCATTGTAAAGCTGACGACGATGATGATTATGACGAGATGAGTTTCTTGGGATTTACACGTGGTATTTTTTGAATAAAAACGCATCATCTTTTGTAAGTATGTATATCAGTATTGGTAAGCGATGGTGCAGTAACTAAAGTAAAGTAGTAGCTTTTGGCAGCTTTAACGTTTTGTGCTGTTGGGTACAAAAAAGCAACACAAACAGAACCTGCACGCATAATAATCATATCAACTTTTCATTTTTAGAAATATCGCATTATCAACTGAAGCAACAAGATGGTTATATTACAATGTAGAGAGAGAAGACCCAAAACTGTCTAGCAAAGAGCAACAAGAAAATATGTACAAAAAGTGTGTGTGTGCATCGCATCATCATCATCGTCATGATCATGGCACTCAGGCAAAATGCTCACATCGCATTGCACTGCAGAAGAAAAGTAATAATAAGTAAAGTTGCTCAAAGATATGTGTACTATATAGACAAAACGTATTTTATACCTAAAATTCTATAATAATGTATCTTTTAATCTGACTGGCTACATTTTTCCATGCCATCAGCCATTGTACTTACTACTTACCAAAATGTAATGCGATGTGACGCGAAAACCCTTAACAAAAAGTGGCACAGACCAGTTTTTTTTGCTTCCATTTTATATTATCGCCACTGTCAAAAATTTCTCTGCAAATGGCAGGGATTTTTTCTCATGGCAGATGTGATATAAATATCAATCCTTTCCTTTCATTATTACCTTTCGTTCTCTATCTCTCCGAAGAAAAATGAAGAGAGCTAGTTTTTTCCCCCTTCTATTTCAAGTGCATCATAACCAACACAGGTTTTTTGGTGATAGTCAAGTTAGAAGGCTATTTCTAGGAAAGGCCTTATTCTTTATAGTGTGTTATTATTAGTAATGCGAGGAGAGAGAGAGATGATGATCCTTTTTTATACTTCTATTATACATACCACTTTATACATACTGCCCACCACCTTTTGCCATAATAATCATTTTTCCGAAAATAAGCAACAGGAGCAGCAACGGCAGCGGCAAAAGACAGACAAAATTCTTACGTAGCTTTTCACCCTGTGGCTAAAAATGGCGCTGATATATATTCACATTCATACATACATACCTGCTTAGATCGGCAAGCAGGCGCTGCTCTTTCGACATCATCATCGAAAACAATGTTTGTTGAAAGGATAAGTAATATTTTTTATTGTTAGCAGTTGTTGAAAATGACCACCACTTCAACTGAAGTGTTTACCGTATTTCCCCTGTTGTAGTTATGCTGCTACCCTTTCTTCCTCTTTAATTTACATTATCACGGGTTGGGTTAAAAAATTCGTTTGCATGTAAAATATAAATATATGTATATGTATATTTTTTAGGAAAAGCAACAAAAATTGTTATGCAATCATAAATATTAGACTAGGCCGACCCATACCATGTCGCCGTTTCTTATAACTGACATATAATCAGGTTACTACTTTTGTAATTCTAAAAAGTTGAAGTCTGTTTAAAAGACTACTTTAACTTTTGATGTCATTTTCACTTTAAAAATCGAAAACAGACTTACAAACATAAATAAATAAACTGGCAAGGTTAACTAAGTAGTTGTTAGATAATGATAAGCAATACTCATATTTTCTCTGTCTCAATGATAAATACAAGTACTAAAAAACTGGTAATGTTAAACTGTCGGTTTTTGGCTTCGACGACAATGATGATCATGATGATACAATTAAAACCGCATGTGCATCCATACGAAACAGCTCGACCAAGAGAGAGATCAAGGCAAGGGCGTTCGATTTTCCAATCTTATTTTGCCATCACCAGAAAAATAGTGTTGCTTTTTGGTACATCTACCCAGCAATAAGTTGCAATGCAATAGTCAAGTCAGTCAGAAAATTCACTCAGTTCAGTATTTTAGGATCGATACCTATAACGTTTCTTCGTAATATATATGTACATACATAGCATCACCTTTTTAATCAAAATGTACATTGCCATACCATCACCACCACACCACCATAAAGATCTGTCTTCATCGGAATCAAAGAAATTTATAGAAGTATCAAATATCTTTTTTTTATCTCCGTCTACCACTTGTGCCTATTATATACACACTAAAAATGTATGAAATCCTATATTTTAGGGTGTCTTTTTAACAATGAAAACTAAATAAAATTGTATAGAACCTGTTCCCATGTCACCTTTTATCTGTTGTGCGCATCTAATGATTAAAACGAAATGATAAACGATGCATAGCAAAAAAATTAATAAATACTTATGCATACATACAGAAAGGGAGAGAGGGATAGAAACGAGTACTAAACCGCAAAAAAATATAAAAATAATAATAACAATAACGATTGGACTGTTAGACGCAACTCATCATTGGCAAAGATAGCCAACAAGATGAACGAAGAGGGAAGAGCAATGATGATGATGGTGATATCTACTTTTTATTTGACAAAAAATATATATAAGTATTTTAGAATCACTATCATCATCAAGACTGTAAAACAGAGTGAAAGAAGAAGGCACGACAAGGTGCAGTGCATAAGGTTGATTATTGGGACTGCACCCTAAAACAGTTTTAATTACGATAACTTTGAAAAGAGTATATAGACTGCCATAAAAAACCCAAACGAAGTGAGAATAATGTGAAAATGTACTTGAGGCTGGGCTCTATCCATCTCTCTCTCTTCGCAGTTAGTAATTATTTTATAGCTATAAGTTTGGCTTACAGCCTCGAAGGGTTAATAAATTCTTTTTGAGAATCCCTTAACTGCCTTGATACACACATTTGGTAAATCTAGAACAGGCTCTTCTTCGTCAATTTATATGCATGCATTTCCTTACTTTGCGGATTGAAATGCAAAAAGAGATCTATTTGTACTTGAATCACGTATTATTTTATAGATAGCACGCATAATACACTTCTCTACATACATAATATACGTAAATATAAATTAACCTCGCAAAACCTGAGCTTCCTTTCTTTTTTATCTTGATTTCGAAAATGGCATGTCGTAATATTAGTTTTGATTTCCATATCATTAACATTTCTCTACGTATGCAAACGTTCGCATTTCCCATGTCGCATCCTACTTAACCCTAAAAAAATCCTGAACACATTTTACTTATGTATGAATGCTAACAAACGGATTTATTGAATACACACGGACGGAACGGAACAATGTAAAATGCTTTTTGCAATCAAATAATATCTTGCTTGATTAATTTCACAAAGAAAAGCATTTTTTGAAAAGGATATCTATGCGTTTCCACCTGTTTTGATTTGATACTCAATTGTAAATGAGGAGGATACATGTGTCGATGATGATGAAACCACCTTAAAAATCTCCTTTTTGAAAACCTTTTTTTCTGCACAAAGTAGACAATGTATCCTGCTTTTTTTATCATCATCATCATCATCACCTCCTCCACCACCACCACATGTGCCACACATGCTTAAACGTAAACATCATGATACACACTATCACAATCGCAGTATCTCGCTCTACCTATTCCACAACCACCAACACCACCGCGCCGTCATCGCTATTTCTCTTCCTTTTCTTTTGCTGTCTACATTGCATTGCAACAGATGCAGGAAAAGAAAGAATCTGCTTTTTGGTTAAACATGCAGATCGTTTTTTTATTAGGTAAAAAAGCTTGACATGAGGAAGGGCTGTTGTGTGAGACGGGAGGGATCGTCGTCCAATTGTTGCTGCTGATGATGATCATCATGATGGTTTGCATGGAATGCCGAAGGAAGAAAAAAAAGTAGAAACTTGTTGCATACATTTTATGTCTACAGAGGATTCTTCCTTATACGCCTGTTTCCACTTACGCATCTTCTTCTCCTTTTTGACGTTCTTATTGTTGTTGCTCAAAAGTTGATCATTATAATACATTGTTGTTTTCCCCCAAATATTTCTGCCAGCAAAAGAAGAAGCACAAGACCAAGAAAGATCAAGACGATCATCATCATCGTCGTCCACTACCACTGCCACCACCAAAACCAGCAACAAGAAAAAAATAAAGTCAAGAGGATAGAATGAATAAAAATGAAGTGTGTACTGCAACAGTTATGGTGGATTTTTGTGCAAACATCTCTCACAGATTTTTCTCTTATAAAACTAGACATGGTAGCACCACCACCACTACTACTTGTTCAACAGTTGTTTTTTTCATCATCTCCCTGAAAAACGGACTATTATTATTATGATGGTTATACTGTTGTTTTTTATATATTTGTGATCGTCCATACTAATAATCATACTGTTACTCTATTTCATCACCGAAAATGTTTACATAGTTTGTAGAATTGCTATTCGCCGATAGTATGCATATATATTTATCTACTTGTTTTCATCTTCTGTCTCTGTCTCTATGATACTGCAATATTGTGTAATAATATGCACCTGAAAATGTCTTGCACCATCTATCTAAAAGAGAAAAACCAAACATACCTGACTTTTCTAGGTAATCCAACAACATTAGTACAATGTCTGTGTGTGTAAAAAAATGTTTCTCATTTTTTATACTTTGCCTCGTGTAAGTAGGAAACCAGCTTTTTTTCGTATGTTGCATTTCATTTGTATATGTGTCTGTCCGAAGGTGTCCATTTCCTAAGATTATCATTATTTAAAGAAGACGAGCAAAAAAAGAAAGAAATGTAATAATAATAACAACAGCAAAAGGAACAGAAACTTGAGATTAGTTTTTATGTGTGTAAAAATATCATCTATAATAGTAAAAAATAAGAAGTTTGTATGGGTATTATGTACCTATATGAAACAAAGTATTAATATTAGCACATGCAATGTCGAGTCTAATGTTACTTTTGACGGAGAAGATAAAAAGCCATGTGTCTTATTTGAAGAAAAAGAGAGAAAGAAAGAAATACCCAAAAAGTTGTGTTGAACGTGCTCACACAGAGACTATTATAGAAGAACGCACATATAACATACATTGTATGTATATATAACATTATTATCATCATCATGGTCAAGTCAGCATCATTTTCATCTTCTTCGTCGTCATCATCTTTTTTCGTCGTCGTCGTTTTTTCATCATCAAGAAGACATGGAGGAGAGAAACCTGTTTCTAGCATGACCGCATCTGGCCTGCACACCATAAGTGCATGACCTCTAAGAAGTTTTGGTGGTGGTGGTAGAAGACACAGGCTTTTGCCCAAAAAACCTACACATTTTTACTTCGCTTTTGTATTTTCATCGCGTATATATTTGCAACGCACTTTTATTTTGTCTGCTTTAGCAACAGCAGCAGCAGCACTGCTTTTTCGTCTTCCTTCTTTCTTCTCCCTGGCTGACTTGACTTAAAAGAGCAAATAACCTGACACATTACACAAGATACCCATATAATCAAATCAAGTTACCTTGCTTACCTACAGAGTCAGATTTTTTTAGTGGTCCATATATTATAAAAATATATTTTATCATGCAAACCTGTCTTTTTATATCCTATTCCGTTCCATTGCACAACCCTTTTTTCATCTTAAAAAAACTCTTGAGAGAAATGTACTTTAATACTGAATTAGATATTTATGTGGATTCAAGCCGTTGCGTACATGGCATACATATGCATGTAGCAATATACATAACTCGGTGGTGTGGTGTTATTGCAAAAGAGCTACGGGAAGGGCTCATATAATTAGGCATCTTACTGACCAAAATCTATTTTTTGACCGGAGATACATAATTCAAAGTACACATTTTTGTGGTGGTTCTATTGAAATGATCTAGCTTTATTTTCTTGTCTCAGCAGGTAATTGAATCAGAATTACATTTACGAAGAACGTCAGTAAAATTCGTCAGCAAATGTTGTTTTGCGCATGTACACACGCATTCTTAGAAAAACCAGCTTACTCACCTGCTCAACAAGCAATAACACATGCAACTTTATATCCCTCGTCGTCGTCGCATACAACAGCATTCCTTTATACCATGCATGCATATCTTGAAAGGTTTATTACACGTGTGTATGTTTGTGTTGGATGGACAAAAAGATACGCACTACACTACGCACCTATATACATACATATTTTTATACAAATATAAAATAGTCTGACAATCTATACAAATATTATATGCCATAATTTTGTATAAATATTTTTTAGAAAGAAAAAAAAAATTCAGTGGAAATTTTTAGGGGTTGTTGTTTTTTAATACTTTTCTAGCAAGAAATGCGATTCATACCTGTTTAAAACTTGGTTTTTGAAGAATAGTTATACGACTTTACATGAATATCGGCACAAAAATAGGCTGGTATTTTCTAATAAAACGATGATAGTTCATTGCTGATGATGACCTTTCGGCAAATTCTCTGATTTGCTAGGAAATTAGGGATGTACATGTTCAATTTTGTAATGAAGGAAGAACAAGTGAGCTGGGCGATTTCCTAAGTAAAATTTAAATGTAAAATTGTGTAAATATGCAAAAAAAATACAGTGTATTTAGTGTGCGTAGCCTTTCCCTAAAAACGTAGGCAGGGCAAGTACATAAAGTTTTAAGACTAGACTAATACCACTCGCCAGAAGACGAAGAAGTATTTAATAGTACATCAAATTAGGGTAACTGGGAACACCTGTGCATACGCAGTTTATTCGTAAGAACGAAACGTTGTATGCACCATCATCAAATCAATGCATTCACTTTAAAGGCTTGTTTTTTAGGAAAAACACAGAGGGAAAAGTTGTCGGTACTAGTTTTCAATGAAACACTGTGCTATCATGATAAAACTCATCATTATGATGAATAGCCCATTTCTCACAAAAGTTACCTTCCCGTGTAACTGTGTTAGCTGGCTGCTGAATGCTGTTGTTGTTGTTGATGCTGCATTTGCCGACTTGATAGCAAAAAGGTATGACGACGACAATGAAGATGATCAGAAAGGATGATTCAACTAACCCCATTGAAAGTACTAGTTTCTTCATCATTACATTACATTAGATGCTATTACGCGATGATAATATGAGTCAGCACACTTTTTTCCATTTTTATGTAAATACTTGGGTATTTATGAATTTGGTACACATGCACATGAGAAAACGTGGGAGATAAACCATGAGAATATTATGTAGTTTTGCATTAATTTTAAGTGGTGACCATTTGGTACATTTGCGGGGTCATTTTTTTGCGTAATGAGTGTGCATACTTTAATGGGCTATGCTACTTATAGCCACACTCGTTTTTGACGAGTAACAAATTGCATAACTTTTTTTTTGTTTTTGCTTTCACATTTTCTCAGAGTTTTTATGCTGGACACTTACTGCTTCAAAGTATTATGCAATCTAGTATGAACTAAACGTTTGTAGTTGGGAATACAATACATAGATCTTCTCTCGAGCACGTCACAGACAGACAAGACAGCACAAATAGTCACAGGCAGAGAATAAAGTAGACAGACAAGACAACTAAATGGTTTTTTTGCTACAGATATAAATAGCTGCAATGTGCATCAATGAAATTTTCCACGATCATGACGCACAATTAAAGTTAAAGTACATACGTAACACAGCATAAATTATGATGTCAGTTTTGAGCTGACTGACTGACTGGTTCAGTCATTAGCATCATTTATGAAATATATATTTGCATGTCGAAAAATAAATGCGCTTCTGTATGTGGAAAAGTCTTGCTGGTTTATAATAAAGGATAAAAATAATAGCAGGAGAGAGTATTACAAAGAGGGAATGAGTAATATTATTATAAATCTTTTCCTTTTTACATTATAACTTCATTAATTTGGTTTCTGGGAAAAAATGAATGAATTGTGGACGAGTACAGAGTGGAATGGAATGGAAGGTTTCGCTGCAATAGTAATTTCACATATAGCTATATTTAACATTTACTGTTTTTAAAGATAGATATACGTGTAATCATGGTAATTGGATGAGAGAATTGGTACAATTTTTTAAGTACCTTGTTCGCTCTTCCAGTTTCCTTTCAAAAATCACATGCATCTAAGTACTACTGCTTTTATTAACTATATTTGTAATACCTGCAGCTATTTCTGCTTACATGACCACTACTTTTGTTTACATGCATAAAAATCATCAATTATTTATTAGGGATTATTATGTGTTTGTTTGTTCGGAGAAGAGATGATGACAAATGAGCTTGTTGCTTAATATGCAACTTACTAGGTTTGTGGTCAAGAAATTCTTAAGAAGAGCTAAAATATAAAAACATAAATGTGTATGTACATCCTAAATCCGGTCTCCAACTCCAATACTTTTCTTGAATTCTACCGCACATACATATGTGACATAATTACATGTATGACAGATGATCAACAATGTTTTATACATTTACCATTCTCATATCACATCACAAGGGTTTCCTTAGTCAAAGGGTTGTATTACATATATTTATATTACTCCGTACTCCATCCCCCTCCTATTATTATGTGAGCACAACTAACAATTTGCTCAATCTTTGCTCATCACCATCAACAATGTGTGTATTTTTATACTCTGTATATTAAAGGGTAAAAATGTTTGGTAAAGAGTGTGTATACACATTTGTAATGGAAATTACGATGACGTTTAATGATGATGGTGATGACAAAGATGAGTGATATTATGACCCTGGTTTTTTGATTAAGATAAACTTGTGGACTCACGTATGCTACAAACAGTACATTCAACTTCTCTCCAATCATCAATTTTTAGCAGAATGGGAACATAAAATACATAAAAATAATAAACCACTGCAACAATTGAAGTAAGTTGCTGAATCAGACAAAATTTAAGCTATCTGTAAATTTGGAACCTACATCTCATATTACCCCATAAATACCAAGTTCAGAAAGGACTTCCTGAACAGGATAAATTTGGCATTTGCCTTTTCAATCGATAAAAGTTGACCAAAAATTTTTATATAACTTAACAGTCAGACCCTTGTGTGATTGGGGAGACGGACGTACGGACAGAAAACAGACTAACAGAATTCGTATTAACAAGTCCACGCAATTTACGACAAGTTAATAATGCCGATATAATAATGTGGTATGATGATGGTGATGATGGTAATATGGTTCTATTCCCGAGTAGAGTCATTTCACCGAGTATCAAGGATGAGCATTATTTTTGGGGTCGATTTTAATTTTAGATTTTTTCACAATGAGAAATGGTTTCTTCTTCTGGACTAACCACCATCTCCTTTACCGTCACCAATATTATCATGTAAATAATCAGATTGTGCAACTACAGAGAAGATTGTATTAATGGATGTAGTGTTTTATGAAAAATATACAGGTACTCTCACAACTCACCTCCTCCTTCACCATTACCACCACAAAGACGACGACGTAGTTCACAAATTAGTGTTGTGTTGTAGTTGCCCTAGCTAATCATCTAGCCACACCACATCACAACACCATTGTTATTTTTTTCATCTCTGGGCATCCGCAACATGAGATATTAGCTGGTATTAGATTACAATTTACAATAATAATAGAATTGGTAAAAACAATCTTGCGCTGATGTATGTGTATTTTGGCTCTTGTTTTTAGTTAACTTTGTTTTCAGAGCCGGATCAGAAATAACTTGTCTCTAATATTACATTTGAGGTACGATCATTACCACCACCGCTTTCTTACAATTGCATTGAGATTGAGATTGAGAATCATGAAGATGACCACAAATAGCAACAGCATCAAAATTTATCTCTGATGTGTACACAAGGTTTTGAAACAATGTGCGTAAAAAATAGAGTCAAACCCCTTTCAAATTTATCAAGAAAAAAAGTGCCCTAAGTAAAACTGGATTCCTTTCACGATTTTTACTTCTCTACTAAAACATCAGAGAATAGTAAGGTATGATACCCAAAAAATTAGACATGAGAAGCGTTCAGATTATTGATGGCGATCATTCACTTGTTAAAAGGTATATATATTTTAGTTGTAACGTTCATTCATTTGGTGAAGCTGCTACATGCATATTAGAACAACTGTACTAGTACCTAATGCACAATACATTGTAATCAAATCACAATATCAGCATTTTTATGAAAGAGAAAACAAAATCCGCCATCCATTCCCCAAAAAGAAACAACTTTGAGCAGAAATAGCATATGCAATGTAAAGATAACAGACAAGAATGTTATGAGCTGACGACAACAAGGATGATTTGATAAAAAATGAACATGAACGTAGATCATCCTCCAATTTCTATATTTACCATTTATTTATGCAAAGGTTCAACTATTTATGCATGTATAACAAAGCAGGTATTACGTCCACATTTATTTTTATACATGATAGAAAACCACTGAGCTGCTAATTTCGTCTTATTTCAGTACAAGTTTTAAGATGTTGCTCCTCTGCTGCTGCTGTTGTTTTTTAGCTCGGTTGCTGTCAGCTAAGAAAGTGGTCTTTAAAAAGAAGGCATTACTGTTTCGTCACAAGGTTATTATTACTATTATTATTATTGCTCTTGCTCACCACCACCACCATCACCACCTACCTGCCAACTTTATTCATTTGTGTGGTTGATCTGTAGCTACTACTACAACTACTGAAGAAGTCCTTTTTGTAATGGTTTTGTTTGGCTTGTAACAATAAATATTCATCGGTTCAATGCAACTCTGGCTATTTTTATAGCTGTCATTGTTATTATGTATATGCTTAAGCTGGCTTTGTATAAAATATTGCCATAATCAAAAACATATCAATCAGCCGCAAAAGTGACGGCAATGGTCACGATGATCAATATAATGAGCATCTAAAGTTATTGTTGTCACAAGCTCACTCCTTATTGCGCATATACAAAATGCCACCTCACACAAGCTTCTTACCACTACTTGTACTTATACTACTACGACACCGGTTTATACTTAAAAAAGATGTACAGATATATATGCATATCAGATATAAAATATAATACTTTCAGATAATTCTTCGTTTATCTATCTTGAAATGCTAAAACTGCGCACTTAAAAAAGTTGTCTTTTTACTCTTGATTTTAAAAATGATTTTGGCCATAGAAAAATACACACAAAACCTGAATTAGATCACTGCGTTTTATAAAAAAGGATTAGTCCAAAAATAGCACGGATAAAAAAAACCATTGAAATAATCTTTTTATCCTGTATCGCTGTCATCCGACAACATCTTGTGGGAATAATAATAATAATAATTCAGACAGAAACAGAAAATAAAGTGTATAATATAAAAAGAGCTAAATAATTTGGTGACCGTGATGCTTACGTAATGATTATCATGGAAATTATTTAAAAGTTTCATAATAGCAAAAATAACTTTGTATATTTATGTATCAACAATGTCCATCATCACAAGGAGGTAAAACCCCATAACTCAAAGGAGTCAAAAAAAATTCCTCGCTTTTTTACAAGAATAACCAGCAAAACTAAAACAATGTGCACACAACAAGCTTGTCCTGTTCTTGTGGCTGTAGAGGAAACGCATACGCGCACGCATGCATAGAAACCACATAAATTTATTTTTGTGATAGTGATATACATACATATGTTTTATGCATGCATACATGTTCATTTTCACAAGGATCAGTATATAAAAAGGTAAGAAATATTATGAATGTATTATGAATTTTCCTTTTCTTTACTTGCGCTTCGCCGATTTTCTCTTTCTGTGGATTTTCGTGTTTTCTCATTTTATGGCAAGAAAACGTGTTAAATAAACCTGGAGACAGTGAATATAAAAGGGGTGAGCATGAAGTATACAAACATATTATTATAATTCTCTTTTTTTTAAGAATCACACTTTCCAGTCGCAGTCGGCCAATTTCCTTTCTCATGCGTTGAATATTATTTAATTATTTGTCTTGAAATAAAACGTGCCTTCTTTTATTTATAGCTATGTGTCTAGCTAAAAACAGAACAACACTTCCCATCGTGACTCTAATAAAGTGAGTATATGTATGTATGTATATCATACTTTTCTTCTAAGAATCTAACTTAATGAAAGCTGCTGCTTTACTTATTTATACAATAAGGCCATTACAATAGTATATAATTAGTTAGATTTACTCCCTTTACCGAAAAGTTTAAACTTTTGTTGCTATTCTAAACACTCTGCCTTGTCCTTCTTCTCCTACTTATCCTTATGTCGCTCTTTCATTAAGTAGTTTTATTACTGCAGCAAAGCTAACAAATAGTAATTAAGCTTACATGCAAACATTTTCAAGCTGATATACTTAATGTAAAAAAGAGAATAATCATCAAGTAATGTGCTATCAGATGTAATGCTACCGCCATGGCAGTGGAAGAAAAGTGAACGAAAAAGTAAAAATTTAATTACTCTTTTTTTATCGCGGCCTACTTTTAACATGGATCTAAATTTAAAATTAACATTTTTATACATCCCGCACACAATTAAACACGATATATTTATTTGAAAATCCCTACACCTTTCTTTATTCTCAAATCATTTCACCGATCTCCCAAAAAGTAAGTATGTCAGTTTTATAAATTTTACATCAATTCTAAAATCTGGTCATTGCGCAAGTATAAAGGATTGCAAGATGCCATTGCAAATCAGTTTTTTATCATTTATGATTATGTATATTAAGGTGTTTGACGTTTGAACAGTAATTTCAAATGAGACAAATATTTCAAAATTTCGAATTACATGTATATACACGTACCTTCAAACAAACATGCTTATTTTCTCTACATGTCCGGTCAAAATGTTAGACAGAGGAATATAAAAAATGAGCAATACTTGAAAATATTTTCTGGTTTTGTACATTAATAATAAGTGTCTTTTTTGAAAGCCTGTACTGGTAGCAATAATGCAATCGCAATTGGGGTAAAAAATAAATATATGCAATCTGAGATGTTTTAGCTTTGAAAGCTTTTGAGGATGAAGAAGAGTAAGTGATGGTGGTGATGTGGTGGTACCTACAATTCTCCGAGAGAAATGAAAAAGAACCAGATTTACACAAGTAATACATCTTGGTCAAAAATCGTTACTCAAGTTTTTCTGTTTTCCCTGCTGGCATTTTTGTGCATGCAAGAAGTAAGCATAGTGCATAAATGTAAAACATATCTATAAATGTACATTGGGACAACAATACATCGAAATAATAATAACATACATTGTATCTATCTGTATCCCCCTTTTACACATATTTTTACATGATGATCATCATGATGATAATGGTAATAACAATATTAACATGTACGAAATGGAAACATAGGTATTTTCGAAACTCATAATATATTTTTTTGCTTCATTCGTTAAATTGGATGTGGAGGTTTGACCAAAAAGATTACTATTATAGAGCAAAAAGTGGAATACTTCACTTCACGTCATCCTCCTCGTCTTCGAGATGAGCCAGCCGAGGAAACTCTATTTTTTGTGGCTTCTGGTTGTTGGCTAATGTACCTACCTATTTAGGTATACACATTTTTATGCATAAATTCATACAAGATCACTGGCTTTCTTACACAGTCCGAGGCAGCGGCATGGTAGCAATAAGGCAAAGTATATACATGTTCTCAGCTTTTACGCAAGAGTTTCTAGAGAGTCGAGTTGAGAGAGAAGTGTGTAAAAAATAGAAACATGAATGATGACCAGGCGACGTGTGCATTTATCTATTGTAGTGGATGAGTTGCGCTGTTTAATATTAATCATAACTATAAATTTGGAAAAATGTAATATCGGCTATGACGACTGGTGTTTTTTTCTGAATCTCTCTCAGTCTCACAACATACTACACAAAAAAGCCTGTTTTTTCTGTCTGCTCCATTACAACTAACTTTAAACTAAAAAAGTAGTGTAATTATACAAATGTACGTAAATAATGTGTGTAGAAACTCTGAATATATCCGCTACATTTCGTCATCTTCATCACGTCGTGTTTTTCTCAACTTTTCTAGCAGGATTCTATTTTTTTGGTAATTTAGTGAAAATGTGAAACATTTAATGTGCTTGTCTTGCCGTTAGTCTACATACTTCTCACTTTTATGATGATGCAATAAAGGTACATAGTTTTGCATGGTATGGGGTGCTAGCATAAATTTAGCTTTGGTCCCGAGAAAAATATGTAAAACAGCTCATGTTATATTTACGTTTCGGTTATTTGGTAAAAACCAGCTTCAAAAGTGGATGAAGGTTTAAATATAAATAATATTTTTAGGGAAACTTATTGCAAGTTCATATTCAAGTTTAATCCGCTTATTTTCGAACAGATCTCATTGTCACATAGCTTTGCTCCCAGAGTGTCATACTGAGAGAGGAAAATTAAATGTTCAAAACACGTAACTCGTATTATGTAAACTTCACAACAACAAATATATGCAAAACATGAACATGTTTATGTAGTTTGCACTTTTACCAAAAAGCAGTCAAGTAAGACTGACAAAGATTAAAAATATAGATATGTATTTATAAAGCACCACCAGAAGGAAAATCAAAAAAATCTTAAACTCGCGAACAAATCCTACTTTTATATTACTATGCATGTGTATATGTATATACTTATATATGACATGTTTTCTACTCCGTTTTAGCCAAAGTAACACCGAAAAACATATATTATATATTATTTTTAATAAAGCTTTTGGTTTACATTTTACATGTACAGACAGACACCAATGTCGCTCTTATCTCTGTGACGAGACAAGTTTAGTTTTACAGACAAGTGTGTAGTTTTGCATCTTTGTTATATTTTAATTACTACCACATCAAAATATTAGCGTGCATAAATACCGTATAAACTTGTACCTTTTAGAGTTATTATCTGGTCGTAAAGTTTGCGGTATATAGGTATACACACATAACGTGTTTATTTTTATTGCATATGAGACATCCACGGAACTACGATATTTAATGTCATTTCTACCACTTCTGTGTGGGGTTCTCCACATCAAAAAAGTATAAAAATATAAAAATATGCATGTTTACTGAGCATTGTTCTTTGAAAGAGAAATGATCTTTACGAAACTTTTCATGCATACCTGTCTACTCTGGGTATCCCAGACGGCCCTTTTTCTAATAAAAATACTAATAGATTTCATTCGTTCGATGATCAAACCAATTAATTGATTTTTTACGCAGCATTTTAAAAGTTTGATTGGCAGTCTTGAGCAGACCACAACTATATTTATCCAATAATATGTATATCAATAAGTGATCCTTTTAGTAATAATACAGCTCATTTTGTTCAGTCCCATAATAATAGTCAATATAAATACTTGATTTCCTATTTTTGTCCTCATTTTCACATTTACCAATTAAGTAACCGGTACCTCTCTTTCAATATAAAGCAAAGAGAACAGGTCATTTTACTACTACGTATTTGTATAATAATACGTGCACGCATACATTTTTTTTGTAAATAGTGAAACAGACTAAAATAATGTATTGATCATTGAGAAAATAAGTGAGTCTTTGCCAATCAGAGTAACAATTGGTGTCAATAAATAATTCCATATCACACTGCTAACGTGTCATTATTTGGGCTGATTAATTACAACTTTTTAGCAACTTTTTACAGTTCTTTACAGATATAGACAACCTGCATTTTTTTCTAAACTCTCTCACAGGCGTTCAATGTGATATTTTAATGTGTTCATCGCAGTGTTCTTTAACCCCATCAACCCTTGTTATTATTGCTATTATTGTTACAACTGCAATTATATTCCTCTTCTAGCCAAAAGCCAAAAATTGTACGACACGGACACGAAATGCACAAGAAATAATGTCTTAAAGTTAAACTGATTGGGTGGTGGTGGTTGACTTGGGAGAGTTGTAGTAGCAGAGATCATCTAAATGGCGCTGATGATGATATTATATTGTTTTGCTCATCTACAAGTTTAACAGTACCAGTTCTAGTCATTATTCTTCATTGCTCGATTTATAAGCACTTTATAGACAAATATATTGCTATTTACTTACCATCATCGCCGACACTTTTGCTAATATTACTGCACAAAAAAAGTACGCAATCATTTTAAGAAGAAAAAAATTGATCTACTTATCTTTCGATCAAAATAAGCTAGGCAATTTTTTCAAAAGTTGATTTTTGACGTTGCCACCATCAACCATTGTCATCATTATTATCATGATAATCAAAAAGCGCTTGGGTAGATTTCATAAAGGATACTAAACTAAACACGTCAAAATCAATTAAAATATATTATTTTCTATTTATGAGTATAATTTACATACTAACATATGCGTACACTTTGTTCTCAATTCAATTGATTTTTTTGCGTGAAACTGCCATATCTTTAGGAAGGGCCATTCATTTATGAACAACGGGATGAATTAAAAATACACATTTATCATAAAAGTGGTTAAGCCAATATGCTAACAGCAATGTACAATAATACATGTAAATATTATACATTTAAAATAGTTGCATAAATAGTTTATGATGATAATGGGTACCTATCTATCTATCTGCACTCCTCCTACAGTAATTGACTCAATATATTGACCGAGCCACAAAATCAAACGACAAATAGATTTGCATTGTTGCAATCAATTAAATTTTGATTTCTTTTCTGATCCACTTCTATTATGCATGGCTTGCGTTGCTCTCTTAAAATTTGATTAGTGAGAGGCGAGGAAAAATATGTGCTAAATACAAAAGAGTTACACATATTTAACATTCATACATGCATGCAACCAACATGTAAAACGAAGTAAAAAAAACTTATTGTTAGACTTAATCATATCTATAGAGCAATTTATATTATGGCATGTCCGCGTGTTAAAAGTGAATAATTGGTGATGTCGAGATGGTTGTAAGAAAAATGTGGTATGCATACAAAGACTAAATTAGTTTGTTATAAAAAATCTATTTTTTTAGAAAAGAGAAACATGCCATATCATACATCCATATGAAAGGTCATTTAACTTATTGCTTTGTGTCTCTGACTTTTCTGTCTGAACTTTTCAGAGAAGTACCGAAAATGTACATTTTCAATTTTATTTTAATTGCTTGGATTGGTTCATTCTGGAATATTACGTAATCTCATAGTTAACTGATATATTTGTGACTCATATTGAATCTCATTACAAACGTTTTTATTTTTAAGTATTTAATATTAACTTTTGCTTTAACCATTTTCCCGTCATTTCTCTAAATAACCTTAAAGTAAACTAGATTTCTGTGTATGTATTTCTACTGGTCACACTACTACAGTACAGCAACAGCTTACTACTGTAAAAAGCATAACCTGTCGTTCACCTGCAGACGACCGCAAGTAGAACCCCTGTAAAAAAGTATAGGCCTTCTTGGAACAGTATCAGACTCACATGAGCACCATCATAGTGATTAAATTATGATGCACCATCTGTAGTCAGGCAAATAATGTTTATAATTTTCCTCAATGAAATGCGCTATTTTTTACAAGACACAAGAATTCAAAATTTTCAAACCTGTAAAAAACCTATTTTCAATAACAAGCAATTTCCTTGTTCAGATGGTAATCCCTTTACTTTATTAACATCACAATAGAAACTAAATCATGTGTGTATTTTTTAGATCATCTCAATTACATTATGACCATTCATCTAATAAAACATAACTTTAAACACAAGAAATAATCACTGAATTCTTGACAACCTGCTTTGTATATACGGAATAGGAACTTGAATACTCTCAAAGATGCAGAGTATCAAATCAATCTCATAAATTCTCTATCATTGCCATTATGGTCATCATCCTATTTAAAATGGTATTTCTGAAAAATACCAAATAAATAAATGGTTTTACTTGCTTGCGGTACCTAACGAAATTATTATGATGGATCATCTCCCAATGTAATATTTTTAAACATTGATCCTGGCTGACGTTATAATATATTATACACTTTGGACTCATGCGCAATTCTTTTTTCACTTCTCTCTCTCTCTCTCTCTTTCTAGACCTGACTAATACCATATATTACTAGGAATATTTTTATTTCTACTACAAAACAGTTCAACTGGCTATTGACGGCAGTATCGTTTTTTTTTGAAATAATCATTTTCTGTGAATGACCAAACTACTAATAATATTAGGAATTACACACATTACATATGTGTTTGTTCGGACAAAGTTGAATTGAAGTTTCTACTGTGCCGCTAGGCCGCTACTAATATTACTGATGCAATTATTGTTATATATATTCCATCTTCCATCAAAATGCGATTGCTACCACTTTCAGTTTACCTTTCTTCTCTGAATAAACCTCTCTAGGAGATCTCTTTTTTTCTGTACATATTGTACGCAAAGGAATGCCATGCTATGCCAAAAAAGAATATTTCAGGGGAAAAAACAAGTATAGTGAGTGACCTTTTGAGACCCCGACACCATAAAAATACATAAAGGTACTCTTGACTTGAGACTGTTTTGCCTGATGTAGCTAGGACGATGATGATAATGATAATCAAAAATGCAAAAAGTATTATTGTACAATAATAAGAGTAATATATTATGTGACGATAACCAGATTTTTGTGTGTAGTAAAGTAGTAAACAGAAATTATCTTCATCTCCCTTATTTACTTTTTTTAACACACACAATGCAATGGCATTCAAAAGTATAGTAGCCACCATGGTCACCACTACCACAACTATTTTGTGAACTAAACTAGAGTCCACTACGCAGACATAAATGACGTTGAGTGATGAAGTTAAAATAATAGGTTCATGTGGTGTGGTGGTGGTGGTTTGGCTTGCAACTACTAAAAATTCCTCTTTATAAAAATGCAACGGGTAATATCGCTGAAAAAAATATGTATAATAGTTTATATATTTTTATTGTCTAATATAAATGTTTACAACTATACATTTTTTGCTATTTTTTTCTCTTCTAAAATATTCTCCTTTATTTTTACCTTCGCACGTTTTCTATTTAAATTTTTGGTAGTATCGTACGTGAATGCCAAAACCGACTGGTTAACAAGAGGGATTATTACTAATATATTTTTAATGGTTCAAAAAAACGAGCTCAAGACCTTTTTTATGCCAAGTACCGCGTAAGTCTTCATTTTTTTTGAACATTGGTTATGATGATGGCGATAACAACGAACGCCTGTTACTCAACTTGGTTAATTCTCAAGGTAGTAGACAGAAAAAAGGAAAAAATATATAATATTTAAATGCAAAAAAAACTTAAAGATCACCAACGGTCAAAACCGTCAACAACATCATCTGAAACGTCATAATTTGATTTTAACATATAGCAATTGAATCATTAAAAATCGCATGTCATTCAAATCTCTCGTGGTACACATTTTACTTTTGATGATATTCTATAGTTTGTGGTTTGAATTTCTACATAAATACTGATGTGCATATGTAGTGCAATAACTTCCATTTTGTTTCTAGTATGGCAATGTGTGCCTCATAATGTTCAAGACAGTGATGCGATGATGAAGAAAGCTATAAAAAAGTGTTCGACGGCGACTACTACGACGTCAAAAATCTAATCGTGTACACAGTGATCCTTGGTACATCCATCTATCCAACCAACAACATCAGCTTCCTTCACCATTTACCGTATGTACTCTAAAAAACCTGCACGTGATCTAATTACCTTAATTTTTCAAACAAAATAATACGTAAACAAAGGTATACGGTAATAATAGCAATGATGCAATAATATCATTATTTCTTTTGAGTAAAGCAAAAAATGAATTAACTTATATACATATGTTATATTACGAGTACGACTACTTGAGGTTTTTTTGCGTGTTATTTTGTCAGAGTGTTTTTGAGTACGTATTGTGAATTTATATCTATTATTGTGAAAAATATCATCATGCAAACATAAGCAAATGACCAGAATTAAAAATATTTATAGTAATAATGCCCGTCCGTTCATTATCAAGACAGTCAAGATAACAAAAAAACCAAAGAGAGAACAAACCACTTTTTTGATATCTTTCCACCGTCGTTTCATTCCAAAAAGATGATGTACTCAAAAGATTATTAACTATTTTATTTGTTTGCTCCTATACATACGTATATTTTCAGCATAAAATATTCAAAATTGGAAGAAAAAAAAGTTATTGCGAAAGAATTGTTGGATTAGTTTATCCATTTTGCACCCATTTCTTGTCGGCAGCCATTTAAAGTACCAAAATAAAGTAAAAACCACCGCCACTACCACTATCATCACCTTCTTTAATACAGACAAGGTGAATTTATTGCAGTGATAGACACATAGCTGCTGGGTGAACATATTATTGCCCAGATAAAATTTTCCTTGAATGAAAATTTCACAGTAAAGTGTGAGCAGAAAAAAATTGTAGCATGATGATGATGATATGACGATGAGATTGCATATATTGCATTATAATCCTTCATTCCATGAATTCAATGATATGTGGTATTGGTAAATCGAGAAAAAATAGATATATAAACTTATTATATGTGCATACATCAAAACAATGCATACATCAGTTATCATATCATATCATAATATCGTTGCTCACACTTTGTAATGTAATATAAATATCTGGCCAGTGAACATGATATTGTGATGCCTTTTTGTATTTTTAGATGAAGAGAGTGATTCACGTCAAGAGAAGAGAGAAAAGACAATAACAATTTCTTATTAACATCCATACACGCAAAAAATCTGTGTATGATGATGATTGATGTACCAATAAGATTTCACGTATTGTTGACATGTACGCAAGCGCAATATTACTTTGTAAAGGAAACTTTATTAAAAAGTCTGATAAATTATTGTATAATTGTCATAATAATAATAATAATAATTACTATTATAAGTAATCACAATACTTTGCCCAGATGGTCGTAAGAAGGATGTTGTTTGTAAATTGCTTTGAGCAAGCATTCTAGTTTGATTCAGTAACAGACAAGGCACATGACTCAAATATGTAGTACAACTATTTGAGTAACATTTTTTTGGAGTATTGGATGAGTATGATGATCATTGTCGTAATATCTTATTTTTTGCTAGGAACTACTTTTTTAATGTCTACCTATAATGCAATCAGTATCACCTTTTTTGAGTTACCCAAAACGACTGCAGAAAATTATCACATTTCTTTTATTATTATATTATAACCCATTCAGCATAATAATAAATGTACATTCAATGTAGGCAAATGAACAAGTTTTAAATATATTTTTGTCGGTATGTTGCGTCGTTTTTGTGTGTAGCTTTCTACAAAAAATTCTTGTCGTTCTTTTATGCGTATGTACAGAAAAGGATATAATGTTATGCAAAATAGTGTCAGAAAATTTCTGACAAAAAGAAGGAGTAGTCAATTTTTTAACTGGCATATATACATACTATAAATGAGTGTGCTCTGCTCACACACAATGTTTGTAAGGTAATCACAATCATAACAGCGCATAATAATATTCAGCTTTACACGACTTTGTTACATTGAATTATTGTGTCAGTGACGGGAACAGACAGGAATTTCTTGTTTTTTATTTCTATTTTGCGTATAAAGTGTTAAATTGCTCATCGAATCTAAAATATACACATACACATTTAACTAGTGAGTAAACACAACTTCAAATGAAAACAGTAGCCGAAAAGGAAAAAGTTGTTTTGTAAAATTTCCTAAAAAAAGTTCATCATATAAATAATCCACCTAACAGACATACGGACTTTTTATTATTTATGACGTCTAAATAGTTTTATGATCATGAAGCATGTGTTCTACCTTTCTAAAGAACTTTAATCAACTTTATTTTAAGTATACAGATCAATGGATACCCAAAAATATAAAAATAACCCTTTTTTCCTCGTAAGAGCAGCATTTTAACCTTTTGAGTCATCATGACGCGCAAATAGAACAACATTTTTTTGGCTTTTACACCTGTTTTCAAGGTATATATGTAGGTATTCGATCATGACGACACAAAAAGTCTGTTTCCTTTGCAGTTACGTAGTTAATTGAATAATTACTTAAGTAGCATGAATCTTTTCGAATTGTTTCCTAGTAAACATATTATATGTTCAATCAAATAAATATTTCTCAACTTCATTGATTTTAGCATTTCCCTGAATTTTATTTGTTGGCCAAAGTGTGGATTTTTATTACTTTGTTACATGACGACCCAGAACTCACGTGATCAACAAATTTTTATAATGTGGCTACGCATATTAATTGTAATGAGATTCGCCAACACCTGTACTGTAGTGACCGTAGAGTCATCAAGAAAGAAAGAGAGGCATGCAGACAGAATTAAAGCATATTAGGCCGATCTTTGTTTTTTATGATTTCGTTTTACCTGTCTTTTAAGGATGAGAACAACGGCGACTTCTTCTAATGCAAGCATACACACATATTATGTCGGTGTGAGTCCATCATCCTTCATTTCGTTTTTGTCGGAGAAGCAGATTCATTTAGATGCATTACGTGAAATTATTTTAACATATTTTTTTTTTGTTTTGTTTCCATTTTATACCTGCTGAGCATAAATACTACACACAACAAAATAGTAAGTGTTTATATGTTGGTGCAAGATAAGTATATACATAAGTATTTCAGAGTATATCTGTACATCATTTTATGCTTTCCCAGACAAAATATGAAGAGCGCAATGGTCTAGATAACAGCAGAAAGCTTAAAAGCTTGAGACGATTTTTTTCTCTCTCTCATTTTATCTTTTAAGAATGATGATGATGATCAATCTATTTATCTCTATTTTTCTCTAGGCCTTCATCCACTTTGGACATTCATAATCGAGCGTGTGATCATAATTCTCTGTCTTATGACAGCTCATCATATGATTATACCGACACTTTGTTTTCACATCCAAAAAGCAATTCACGTATGTACGTAAGAAAATAATACGAGTATTGTGCTTCCAAGTAAATAAACCACAAACTCACTTAAGTTTTGTTCTTACTCCTATTATTATACATGCATACAAGTTATATACGAGTGGTAGTGATGTCTTGTTGGCATCTTATATCATCTCTTTGACAATGAGTGAGCCATTTTTTCTTTGATTCTTTCCTTTCTTAAGTCTAGCAGTCAGTGCAACAATAATGGTCAAAATGAAGATGAAGAGAAAGAAGTTGCTTAAGTGTTATTTTTTTCATTTAATATTGTTATTTTGTCCTTTACAGATTTACGATTTGAGTTCGTAGGGGTATTGTGCTGCAATGGTGCAAACATAGTAAGTTAGTGAACCCTTTTTTATAACCTAAATGACTAAGTACTCTGTCAGTAGTGGACAACGAGAAGATATTCTAATGCGAAGAGATGAGGTGATTATATACTTATGCGCATTTTCTTTGCCAGGTTACAGATAGGTATTTTGTTGCAGAAATCACTAAATAGTTTTCAGTCAGTTTAATATATACTACATTCTTTTCTTATTGTTATTATTAGGATTTTTACGTATTAAAATGGTGTTTTGTGGAGCGAATTATCTAAAATCTATTTAACAAACACCATACCAATCCAATCAGTGGTACAGATAATTTACATTTAAATGAATGCTTCGTTTAATGTTTATTCTCTGACATATTTGTAGATTTTATTCTTTACTAATCAATTATCGCAAAAACTAGCTCTCTCTTTGACGTAGTCAGATTCAATGTAATATGTACGTTTGTATAAATGCTACTACAAAGGAGCATGTCAATAAGAATATCTTTGCATTGCACAGCGCAGCATGGATCAAATGTCGAATGTGTCAGACACATCATTTTGATGATCATGTTTTATTGAATACGACACCTGTAAAAAATGCGTAAATATATTACGTATTCAATTATATATGTTTTAAATTATTAGTGTGAGCGCTGCACCTCTGATCGTTAAAAGTTGATATTAGCATTCATCTAACAAAATTCAATCGATGTGCATCATTTGTTCCATAATTTCCTCATAAAGTTTTCTGTTACGGTTATAAGGGAACAAATAGAAATAACACTAGTTCTACTCCACTTTTTATGCAACAATCTTAATGTCCAAATACCTACGACATTCTGGGAGTACCTTACTGTATTGTATGTTTAATATGTAGATCTGTAGAAGTACATGATGTTGCAATGAATATAAGTAAAAGTGTAATTACATTGGTAAATTAGACATACTTAATCTCAGTCAATCATACTTTTTCTTTATTCATCACATTTCATTCCGCTCCCAACAAAAAACTAAATACGCGATGTTTTTTAATGATGATGGTTTTACCCATTGAGTAAATTGGTGATGGTTGCAGAGCTAATTATGTGTTTAAGTCGCCAATTATACAGGCATACACAAAATAAAACGAAGCAGCGGCGACATCACAAGAAATCATTCACATTGGTTAATTATTGCGCACATAAAACTACATTAAAGCACATTACAAGCATAATATACAACTATACTTGTGTCAAGCTAAAAGTACAAATATAATAAGCATACCAAAAGAAGCTACAGAAAGTTGCAATCTTAGCATAATAATTTCATTAAAAGCATCTCCTTTAGATAAACAAAAAAACAAAGAGAGGTGTCATTTACCTTAGATATTATTGTCCTGACGTTCTTCTTTTTTTACCGACTTCTGAAAAACATGTTTTTTCTGATGTTCTTCTGATTCTTCCGTGATTTATGGAATATATTTACATCAAGTAGTCCAGTTCATCGATCCATTTAAATTATGCTTCTAGTTCATCGTTTTTTGCATGAAAAAGTTTTTTTCTGCAATTTATACAGTTTTTAAGAATCCTTTTAAAACAAACAAAAACTTTAAAAGACAACAAATTTACAACGAAAGAGAAATCTTTTTTTTGTCTGTTTTGCATTCATTCACTATAAATACTCATCAGTATGCACACTTTTCCTCTAGATGATGACGATGATACAAAAGGTAGTTGAGTACAAAGTCAAGTTGTTGAAAAAATTACCAAGTGTTCTTTTATTTCTCTACAACAAATATTTATTAATGCACTTGTAAATAATTTGTAACTGACACAAAAGATAAAGTGGGTATATAAATATCAGAGTAAACAGGGAGTGTATATACATATATCAGTCAGAAAAGTGTTGTTGTTGAGCAGCACACAACATTGTTTTTTTATGTATCATCATATCACATAATATGAATACATAATAGGTTAACAAATTGCAATCAAATGATTATAAAACAGCTTTATATGCGTATATTATTAGCTGCTTAGCACTTAAACATGCGAATGCGTATCTTTCAAGTCTTTTCAAGAAGAGCAAACCTGTCACTCAACAGCAGCAGCAGGAGGAGTTGTATATGTAGTGGTTGTAGTGCTAAAGCAGTAGTTTCTTTACTATTTGGAGGCGCACGTTGTAAAAAACCCACTACGATGATCAAAGAAAAGCAGCTTGCTATACAGCAGAACAAGGTTTCTCACCCTCGCCACGCCAAACCATTGACGAGCGAGTATATGTAGTAAAAGGAACAAGGCACAGTTAACTTGGTGGTGGTCTTTAGGGGCAATCTAAGAATTCATACAAGAAAACTTCTTCGCTCTCACCACACACCTCTCAATCAAGTTTTACTTTCCCCACGGGCTCTCTCCTATTAAAGTTATGGATGAATGAAACAAGTGTCCAGAAAATCTCTGCTTTTAATAAGATATCTCACTTAACAATGTTTAGGTTTATTAAAACAAGTACAAAACAAAGAATTCTTAATTATTTCATGCAAGTTAAAATGTCACTTGAAACAAACTTTCTTCGCCATATATATAATACATTAGTTTACTTAGATTTGTCCACAGTTTTTATTCACAAAGTATTTATACATTTTTATCCACTTTTCTCCTTCCGTTCGAGAGAAAACACTGATTAAAACAAAATCCTTGCAAAGAAAGGAAATATTTGTTTGTATGATCGATTATATGATAGAATGATAATCATTATTTTAAAAAAATGAAAATGATATTTGATTTGTCCATAATAAACCGGAGCAGTCATACTAGAGCTCTTCTCCGTACTACCACACTTTTACTACAGTACTGGTCGTGAGCTGGTCTGGTCTCACAATGGAATGGAAGTTACCCCGTACCAAGTAGTCATCATCTTTAAGTCTGAAGTTACCAATCTGCTGGTAGTTTTTTGACTGACTCACACACAACACAAAAGTAAGCAGAGAAGGAGACTCTTCTCTCACCACTTAACATGATATATGTCTGATGTGATGCAAGGAAAAAACTGAAGACGACACTACGAAAGGATTCAACGTTCAAAATGCATCATATTATTATACAAGAAGTAGTATATGGGTAGTAAGTAGTAGTAGCACGACAGCAACAGCCTTGGTTACCACCACCACCGTCAAATAACAAAATGTATTAACACTACAATAAAAGGACACAGAGAAGAGCACGCATGCATGCTTACAACAAACATGATATAATTTGGTACCACAGTGTCGGGTGATGATGGATATGGGGAAATATCATACAACATCATCACTTGGAGTTTTCTTGACTTTTGACTAGTATTGGTATTGCTTTGACTTTTTATGGATACACAGGTAGTTTTATATAACGAATGGGGTTTAAATCTGTTCCATTTATTTACTTAGAAGTGGAGAACGCTGCAACGGTGTTTTCAGCGGTATTTACTGGAAGTCTTTTTGTAATCTTGGACAAATGAAATGAGATATTAGCTTTGCTCTTTTAAAAACCTTTTTTTTGGCATATATTGCCTTATTGAAAGGGTTTCTTGCAAAGAAAGAAGAAATAAAGAAGTTACATTTTTAAGGCGTAATAAAATACAAAATGTGTATAAAAAACAGTTGGATGGATATGCCGGATGCTGTTTAGACAAAAGTGACAATTGTACTTCTAAAAAGTTTTATTGTTAATAATGCATGCATTGTCATTTTCAAAGAATTGTGCAAGAATTATTTATAAAGTCATGTCATTAAAATTGAACTCTCTTCAAAAATCCTTTCCAGAAATAAAAAAATAGTCGATAAACTAATTTTGTATTCAGAAAGAGGGAGAGAGAGATGTTATCACCAAAGTTTTTCCGAGATTTGGTCAATGGCTCTACAATTAATTCAGTCGGTGACACATAACACATGCAACATATGAACAATTGCAAAACATGTATTTGTCATTTAAATATATAATTTTCCAGTTGTATTTCACACTCACACTTCACTGTCAAGATCACAACCCACCGTTCATACTATTTCTCATGTGTTGCACGTCACCCCAATTTAACCGATTTGATCATGTGCTTTGACGATGATATGACATGAGATGACGCCAAGAAATATGTAGCAATGATGAAAATGATGATGACTTTTGTTTGGAAAAAAACATTGAATATAAAGAATTCAATGGGAAAAAAATTGAACGTAAAATCATAAATTAAAAATCTATTCCTGTTATGTATGAATATACAATCAGAACGTGTGAATGTGTGAACTCGCACAAGAAACCTTGTACAGGTCAATTAGAGTTCGTTAAACTTGCAGAGTCTCCGTGGTAATAATAATTCCAAGTGTTAACCTTTTAAAGGTTCAATGTTATCTTCTAACCCCTACACAAAACTTTTATTATCATATGAATAGTAGGTACATTCTTATTACACAATTATTATGTAAAGATTCACTTTCATTGATTTTCATGCATGGATTACTATCTATTATCTCTTTCATCCTCCAAGCAGAAACTAATGCTGTGTGTCTGTGTGTGAAGACGAGAACGGATGCTGGAAATAATTTGGCGTGCCCTTCTCCCCATGTCTCCCTGTCCATTGAAAATAGATTATTATGACTTAACCTTTAGTTATGTACGATGTACATCCACTTGGTCTTCATCTTTACAAGTCAACAACAAATGCTTTACACTCCTGTTAATAAAAATAATGTAAGGACAATGTGCGTTACAAGTTGGGCTATGATGATGATGACAAGGCCAGAACATATCTTCCCGTAGTGACTTAAGCAGGCAGCCACCTTCTTGTCTGAAAGTAACAAGTTTAAGTTTACTTTTCCTCTATTGTTCAACGGATTATTAGAGTAGTGTCCATGTCCGTCTTTTTTCTATTACAAGATAAATACACACACATAAAAATGGACAATAAGTCTTTGAAAAAGAATGGATATAATTTTACTCTGAAAAAGGGAGCCGCGTTAGGCACGTTTTCTATGCTAAAATGCAATGCAAAAAAATGAGCTTTGTTGTTTTCTTAAAATTACACACAGGTATTCTTTACAGTGACACGGAGTTAAACACCTACACACAAACACAGGGCACATGATTTCTGTCGTGAAATGAACAGGAAAAAGAATCTTGGTGAACTTCTTCAATTATTGTAATCATAGGTCAGGTTTATTCATAGAGTTTTTTTCAGTCATGAAAGGACACATGACACATCATTTCACTGGACATGGTGACAATGAACACAGAGTGGTGGACAAACATCAATTTTCAACCTTTTTCTTCATGCATTATTAAAAACAAAAATAAAATGTAAAATGAACCCTTTTACCTTTTACTCGCATGTTCAATAGATATTATACTTTTATGTACATACATACATAAATATATGCATGTTACGTACCTATTAATATTGCGTAAAAGTTAACAAGCAAGACTGACTTGTTTTCTTTGTCGCTAATAAAGTTTAAAGTAATAGCTTCACTGATACGAAATAAAGTGGCAAGAAAAAAGTACATAAAAAAGATCTAAAATGGTTGCCAAAAATGTAAATAAGTTACTTTTCTCAAAAGCAGTAAAATTTCTAGCGAACAATGCTCATTAACAAGCTCTCTAACATTTTTTTATGCGAGTGAAGTAATATTGCTCCAATTTACTTTCATGAATATTCTCGTAGTTTAAACCTTTTCGTATGAGCGAATGATTGGATTTTCTTGAAGTTTTAACGTTAAATCTTACTTTATAATCCTCTGAGAAATCCCTTTTCAGCTTTAAGCATTTTGAGTACGGAATTTCCTTGAACTGGCTTTACAGCGGTCATTTATTTTTATCTTTGCCAAACAACAAGAATAACTGTGGAATAAAATCTCTTCAGATAAAACTATTACTTTACTCCCTTCACTGAAGTCAACAGCCAATAATGAACATATCATGTTAATGACCAAGTCACAATTTGGCCTTTGTTTTTTCAAAAGTAAAATATACTTTTTAAATTATGGAATTTGGCAAATTCGAATTGTCTTATTCTGATTCTAACAGCAGTACAAGTTTTTGAATCATAAATAATCATAATTAGTTAAAGAATAATGTATTGTTCAAAAGAATAGTAATTTATTTTGTCCGTCCAACAGCGACTACTGTAACAGTGTAACATAACCCGTTCTTTACACTAAAGTAACACAGTATTAGGGAAAAATCCCAATAAATAAATAATGTAATGATGACAACCCTTTCCTTGTTGTTGTTGTTGTTGTTATCATTGTTATTCTTTCATTTTAATTTGATTTTTTTTCTTCAACTCTGTTTACGTGTTAAATATTGCTGATAAGATGACAATACTTATTTTTGGTATATGGTCAAATGGATTTCAAATTTATCATTTATGTTTTTGAAAAGATGCATGGATAATGCTATTCACTCATACTTATACCTCATGTAAATACTTTATTGTCAAGTTAACATGGTTTATTAGATGTTATGACCAAGAGTCTGGTCATTTTTCTTTATGCAAAGAATGTCTTTTGTTTCTTTGGAAGAAGAGAGGGTAAAACATGGACGGATGGAGAGAGACCGGCACACACACACACAAAACATAAGTGTTTTCTTCTCAAATCATCGGATGAATGGTGATTGCTGTTTAGTAGTAATATGGATTATGTATGGACAGTAGCCCCCTACTGACAGCGGTATCATACAGAGTCAATCATACCTGTCATATCACATACAGCATAAATCATCTTAGCGTCTTTGTAGCCACAGTTACAACAGCAGCAACAAATCTGAATCTATCTGGCTTGACTGAACATACCAACCACACCAAAGCCTGAATAACGTGTTTACTTGCTTACTTTGATTGCGAGTTACATGAATAAGGCCACAAAAGTTGGTATGTATATGTGAGATTTTTTTCGATGACCAATGATGACGGTTCACCATTTACATTGTTGCTCATATATTATTATTGTAATACGAGTAATACGTGTAGTAAAAGTAGTATTGCCTAGCGGCTCTCTATTATTGCGGAGAACCGACAAATAATAATAAAAATGAAATAGAATAACAACAACAATTGTCTAATAAATAATTTCATTCATTTATTTTGTTTCGTTCAGTTGAGTTGACTGTGTGTGTGCGCGCCACCTTCATTGCCTCTGAAACAAACAATGGTGTTGTAAAAACGATTTCAATTGATTGTTGATTAATTGATATTTTCTGTTCTCAAAGCAAGAAAGCTCAAATTTGTAAGAGAGTTGAATGCATTTATTATTTCGCTCATGAAAGATTTATGCATGCAAATGCACTCTCAACCTTTGCCTTGCTTATTGTTTGTGAAAGTAAATTCGGACATTTTATATAGAAGCAGTAGTACAAATGGTGCTCCTCACGATAAAATGTTCAGCTCTCTTCTCAATCTCAACACGTTTATTGAATATATCTGATAACATAGCAAGACAGACAATACATTTCTTTGCAATTTTCCTCTACGCTACTAATACACATGATCATTTCCTTGTTCATTATTCTCTGCTTGCTTTTATTTTGCACTGGTGGCAGATGGTCCAAATTAATTGAATGTTGCGTAAAACTTTTAACAATGTTTTACAATCAGCAGTAATAAAATCATTATTGGCGATTTAATCATGATTATCACTAATGCTTGCTTTTTAAGCAATGTAATAATGCAATTGTATGCACTTAACTCTTTCCTACTTGCCAATTTTGTGCATGCACCTAACTCAAATAAAATTTTCAATCCAATAAGGAAAAATATCAGTAAATAAATCGATGCTTTCACAAAAAATAGTCGACTTTGATAATAGTAGTTTTAACAACCTTTATAGCCATGATCGAAATGCAACAGTATAATTGTTTCACACGGTCTGGTCACTGTAGTAGACTAAGCATAATCAAAGAAATGGCTGAAGGCAATGATGACTAACTTTTTAGAAAAAACATACTTTGACACTTTGTAGTTTAATTCAAAATGAATGAGTAGTGGTGCAACTACAGTTGTACATTAATCAGCAACCATTTAACAAATTTTACCAAGCTGACTCATTTAAACAACTATGAAAAGTACCGTTTTGTATTTGACACACAGATATAAGATTGCATGTACAATGCCTAATTTTTTATGCGTTTCTTAGATTGCTATATGGATGATGATGGTGTATAATGACATATTGTAGATTGTGGCTATTTTATTCTTCATTAATCCCGCTAACTTTTCATATATGCTCATCTTTGTCAACTTGCTCATTCATACTAACTCACACTATCAAATTTTATACTTGCCTTGCAAATAATAAGTAATCAACAAAGCTGCAAAGTAAAGTAAACCGTGTTTCTAATTTTCATTGCATGTCCACTTTGCAGTCATATCGTACATAGTACACGGCATTGTTTAAAAGCTAATTCCTGTGTGTAAACTTAGAATATCATTTATTTAATAGTCAATTTACAAGAGGTTTAATGAGGACACGCTAAAGAGAGAAATAGCTAGGAGGATTGTGACATTTTAGCTTAGCAGAATGAAAAACAAATAGGTAGACAACACACTTTAAAGTCTTTTAAAGAGATTTTGAAACCCAAAAAAATAAAGAAAGGAAAATAAAGGGATAAAAATATGTAAATGAAAATATACACATTTAAATGCATTCTTTAGTTATACACGTTTGTGTGCACATTTTCAAGCTATTCTTGTCGTAAACAAGAAAGATGAGGTGAGATATGATGTGACGCTGAGAGAAAATGTGTAGCCAGCCTAAAAACGGTAGTGGTAGTAGTTGAAGTTGTTGTTGTTTGTGATGCATGATGAAATGATGAAAAAATAAGTAAAATAAGGAATTAGCATGAAAAAGATGGAAAAATAGGTGAGAAAGCATGACAAAGACAGACAGTCAGAGAAAAACTAGTGTTTGTTCACCAGAGTTCTTCTCTTTCACACAAAAATACACAATCAGCAGCGGACCTTGGACTTGAACGTCATGGCATGCCATAAACAACACAACCTAAAGGGATGACCTAACAAAAATGTATTACCATTTTACAATTAGCAGAAGGATTTGGTAAAAAGAGTAATCTTACCAAAAAAATTGCAATGCAGCTACTTCTACTACTACGACCACTAAAATAAGATGTGTGAGAGGAATGAGAAATATGTACGTTTTTCACCACTACAACTACCACATCATCAAACACTACTTACCACTACTACACATATTATAATATTTATTACCCGGTGTAGTAATATTCTGAATGCCATATATATTCTCTTTATGATGCCACTTCTATACTTATACTCACCCTCTTTGGCAACGTTTAAAAAAAGAAGTTGTTCAAAAATAAGCGATGAAAGATGTGAAAAGAGTCGTCGTAAAAATTAAGTTAAAAAAGTAGCAACTATCACAAAAAAAAGAATAATAAAAACTCTGATGGGCATGCAGACAGTTTACACTTAAAACTATATAGGTAAGCTTGTAAAAGTAAGTGCTTCTCTAAAATAAAAGGGAAACACCATCCGCTTAAATATTATATTTTAAATTGGAAAACGATTTGAGCATCTAAAATGCCATTATTATGACAAAAATTTGAAGTTTTGGTTCCATAAACGTGCAAATAATTGATCTAAAAATTCGTAGGATTGTAAAATAGTTTGAGCAGGTGCATTCATACATGTTATAATGTTGCATGCAACCTTTTCGAATTTTAAGAAAATTGACGCAGGTCACGTTAGGTCAAGTTAGGCCAATTATTCAGATATATTTTGAAGTTCTTTTAGTACACTTTGGTGACCAATTTCGTAGAAACCAGTTTATAACAAAGCGTATCGCTGCCTGGACTACAACTGGAATTGGCATACAGGATATCACTAGAATACCGGCCAGCCCATGTACCTTTTAAAATTTCTGTACAAATTTTCCTAAATATCAGATGGAGCTTTAAAACTCAAGAGGTTTAACAACGTTTTGTCTGTCACACCTTTTAAAATGTACACACGTACAAAGCTGGCGCTCAATAAAATAAAGTTATCAAGAAAATATTTTCGAAGTCGAAATGACAAGTGCAGTAACGTATAATTATCATGTACGGATATAAGTATATACCTATTCACCTGTCCATAAAAATAGATCTGATGTGTACGGTTATAAAAGGTGAAGTGGGTATGTGTATACATAATTTACAGATGAAAGATAAATGTAATTACCGGTAAAATGGTTTGAAAGAATAATTTTCTTTTCGTTCTCACTCAGAACAAAATGAAATTTAAGGTATTCAGGTATTAGGAACTTGAATGGATGGAGTTTTAGTTTCGTTGAAAAAGCATCTAAATTGCCAATATGATCAGCATGTACGCAGAAATGTCGAATATGCAAAGATGCTCTCCGTGCAGTTCCTGCTTCTGTTCTACATGTAATGTACGATACCAGTTGTAAACTTGTGAGACGATAGGTGATAGTGATAATGATATGACGGTGGCTAAGTTCATGCATCATTAAGGTATTAGACACATAGATTTATATTTGTGTGAAGAAACTAAAGTAAAATAAAAAAAACTCGACAATTTGGCTCAAGTTCAGCAACGTAATCACTTGATTATACTTTTTCGTATGAAGATCTAAGAATCACTTCTTTTGCAAGTCGTATTTATGCACACATAATGTACGCATAAGTATACCATCATCATTTAATACGTGTGAATGGATAATATATTTGCACAACTTTTTAAAAGGAGAACAAGCACGTACATAAGTTAAAAAATATTGTTTATAATTCTGCTTTCTTGGTCCACCACAGCTACTGTTGCTTCAACATGAATTGGACAGGCCTGTATTCAATCTTTCTCTGTTTTGAACTCTCTTGATCCTTAAATGTATTAATTTTAATGTTCTATCCCAACCAGAATTCCTGAATTTGTATTTATCTCTGTGTTATCCACAAAAACGCATATGAAAAGTACTTATAGTACACAATATCATTTGTTTGTTATATTTCTCACCCTATTTTTCGTAATCATTTATTAAACAAAATTACTATATGGTTTATATTGTGTCACGTCAGGGGATGCATGCATAATATATGTGCATACTTTAACGAGGAGTACGTTAATCATGATAACGGTATAAAAGTAAATTCAATTCTTAGAAATGAAGTAGCCAACATTTGTGTTCTTTAATATGAAAAATAGAAGTCATGGATGTTTGATTATGCTATTCGATAATATAATCAAAAAATCACAGGTATGTACATTTTAAAGCAATAACAGATTTGATTTTTTTGAGTCTGTGAAGACGATTTCCAATAAAAACAATATTTAAGAGCATACGTAACATTTTATGAGGCCATGAATGATTTTTAATAATGATTTTTATCTGTACTTCATGCGCATTTCATTTAACACATTTCTGTCAATTATGCAAACTTAAACCTGTATTGCGAAATCGTCTTCTCAGAAACCATCCTTTTTTAAATTGCTGTCGCAATTCCACTTTTCTGAGCAGAAAATTACGAGCAAATCACAAATGTTTTTGAGAAAATTTGAGAAAGGTTATGCAGTCGTACACAGAATGAGTACACAAAAAGCAGGAAATGCAAAAAATGGTACCTAAGATTCATTTCAACGGGTTTTAAACTAGTAGACTAATTTATGCAGTGAAATGACGAGACTAGCCTAAAGGCTCACCCTGGAAGTTGGAATTCGTGCAATCATTGCTAACTTGTGTAAATAAATGTAATCTAGATACATGTTTACTACGTGCAATAAGAACCTTGATTCCGTGCCTCTTAAAACGTGAGACAATATATATTTAATTTTTACTCAAAGACAATACGTTTTACTGTTAAAAAATCAAAAAACGCAAAGAAGTCATGCGAATTCTAAAGATAAATAAATATAATGCAAAACTCTGTCCTTTAAATAGTAAACTTTACAATTACCCTGTACTGTACTATTTTTAAAAATGTAATCTTATTTAAAAACAATATATATTTTTAAAATATATAAATTAGCATTCAACAAAACCAACAATTTTTATACACAACTATTTTCACAAAAATGTATCATTGCATGTTTCATTGTTTTGTGGCAAAATGTTTTTCGATTTTCAGCATAATTACATATTCCATAAATAATGCACGGAAATGTGTATTTTTTTATTTAAAAACACAAATGCAATCCTTTTTCTCTCAAAATAATTGTACTTTTGATTGTACCTATCTCTTCTCAAAGAAAACAACCTGTTGTTACATGTCAGGTTAGGTTCCCATACTTTTTAAATCAGGAAGTCACCACCACCACCATCGCACATGCGTGCACCTGGCCGCCACTTATTAAATTCGGTGGGACAAGACTGCCCTACTATTTGCCATTGCATTGTTCTGTACAGACTAGAAAGCGTTAAAATTGGTTAGAATAGGATCGTGAGAATACATACTGCACAGGTTCGTTCTATTTTTAAAACAGTTTTGCATGGTGCACCATTTTTTGTCATACTTATCATATGAAAAGAAACTCGATCCCTTTCCTCTTCTTCTTTTCTTTACGTTTTTAATCTGGTAATGAACAAGGTCATTCCATACATCCAGTAAAATATAGAAAGCAGCACGACAAACTTCAATGGAGATTTCACCAAGTGCCAAGTTTAGGTCACTACATTCCCAGACATTTACATATTCTAAACGGAAGAACTTGTACACTCTTCTCGAAGACGAAATTTGTATTGTAATTTATTGATATTTGAGAAATGAACGGTTCTCTTCCACAAAATATGCGTACATAGTTTTGGGTATATTGACATACATTTAAATGTTTATAATGATCAACCTTTTTACAAGGAAAAAAATAACCCTAAAAGTTGATATGGAATCACAGTACATTTTGTTGACTCTTGTAATAAGCAATATTATACGGTCTCTTTACATATATGCGTGTATTTACTGTACGCTACTACTGTGTTACAAAATGATAAAACCCTATTCAAGGAGATGAGGGTAATGTCATCTCAAGGTTGTTTTTATAAAATGGAAGCTTTTCACATGATTGACTTGGAATTCTACACTTCATCTTTTATAAGTTGTGGCAAATGACACGCATATTATTACCAACTAACAAATATGCATAGATGCGTACATTTTTAAGTTGAACATCTCCTTCGACTCATCTTAAGCCCATTTTCCATTACTCACTCGTGTGCATCTTCTGTTGATAGTAATGGATTGTAATTCTTTTGTCAAGAGAGACATTCAACCCTTTTAGATATTTCATTGTATTGAGGATCATCTTCGTAGTAGCTCAGACAAAATACATATATTTAAAATGTGTTTACGTCCAGAATCTCCAGAAGCTTGTTTTATAAGATATCCTTAGAGGTATCCATATTTTAGAGTCTCAAATAAAAACAGCATTTTAGTAAGCACTTATTTAGCTCTCTTTTATTTTTGTATTTTTGTGGATGAATTTCATTTCCTTAATTTTTATGCATACCATTTGAACAATGCCTACAAAAATTTTTAGAGAGAAAGACGATCCAGTACCTTGTAACTTTCTACTTCAAAGTCCAGCAGTTCTTCCGCCTTTTTAAAATATATTTTTCTTGTCCTGTGTGGGAAAGGAATGTACTATTTATTTCCAACTTGTATGTGCATTTGTAGATACATTTTTGAACATCACTTTCACATCCCAAAGAGCCGTAACTGATAATCCTGACAGATTCCTAGTACATTTTTTTACCCTGATTTCCAGAAAAATGGTTTGTTTATTCAGGCCATTTGAAAGGGTACAATGAGCTGAACATTTCTGGATTTATTTATTGTTTAGCAATCTCTTTTCAAGCTAAAAACTACATAATATATGCATACATATGTGCATAATCATTATATTTGGTTAGCATGCATGGAAAATAAATAAGTTTTAGACAAGTAGGCTAATTCCGTTTCTTCGTAATTTACAAAAACAACAAACAATAACATCGCTGGTTTTTACATAAACATTTGAATTTCAAAAATAATAATTAAATAGTTTAACACGAGTCCATTGGCTCTGTAGCCCTAAAAGAGTAATTTAATGTCAAGAAACAGTAAAATGATAAGCCAGCAAAAAAGTTACCACTAGTTATTGTTTTTCTTGCATAACTGCTTTATATTTTAGTCTCATCCCCAAAAAATAACTCCTACACAAGCCATAGCTAACTACTTATATGCATGTATAGGTACAATGCACCGGCTACTTGGCCATGAAAAATAGATATTGACAATGACGCAAAGAGGAAAAAATAAAAGGATTCTCTTTTTTTCCTTTCTCAGATTCATGCAATCTTCCGTAACACCAAAAAACAACCCAATGACCGATTGTACATAAAGTAACAATCGAACAATATACCGTAATCCTAGCGACCTTCAACCTTTTTCAAATAGATTTTTATATAATAATGCAGCAATATACCACCACCACCCCCAACAGTAGTAGACAGACATCACATCGTCATCAACAACACAAAAGTATGCATAATATCATTGTTACACATTTTTCCCCTTTTCCTGACAACACTCAACATTTTTACTGCATCTCATATTTTATCATCGTGCCGGCCGACGACGTAAGTATTATGAAAGGATTGGGTAATTACAGCAGATGCAATAACAACAATAACAGCAGCAAAGACCAAACTATTTTTCATGCTCCCAGGAAAAAAATATATGATGCTTCTTAATTGTTTCCCAAAAAACGGATTTTACTCTGAGAGATTCTAGGTAAAATTATTATGGAACCCTTTTTTAAATGTGCCATTGTTATTGTTGTTGTACTTCAAATGACAAGATGTTCTTTTATAGCATGTATAGCTTGATAAAAACGTCTGCCTACTAATAAAACAAACTGTAGCAGAATCAACAGCAGTAAACTTGCGTTTTTCATCCTTTGCCATCAAAAAATCAACTGCTGCTTTCTGAATGAAGCTTCCAATACAATACTTATTTAAGAAAGAGGGTTATATGATGGATGACATTGTATTATATGCAGCTTCTCTTTAATCGTACGTGTCCCGTTAGTTACGTAGCAGTCATTGTCATAAATGATGCAATCTCCAAGGTACTCGATGATCCATTTGTTCTGAAATTTTTATGAAAAACAACCCAATAATCTGAATGAGCTGTTACATAAAGATACTTAGGATATGGTGTTCGTACAGACTACGGATTCATTTTTTCTCGTCACCGGTACCCACCACCACCGCATCAATTTTTGATGGTTAAGCTTCAACATATTTTCAACCTTTCTCACATTCAATTACCGTGCATAACAACTAAACTAACAAGAGAAAGCACATGCGCACAAACGCATGTGCATCCTTTACGTAAAATTTGAAATCTGACCACCAAGCATGAATATTTTATTACTAGTTATGTTATGATGAGATAATAACCGCATGGTATGGTTCAAAACCAGGTGCAGTGAGAAAAAAGTCAAATACACAAAATGCAAATGGGTGGTGGTTTGTCGGTTTTCTACCAAATTATTTTCCATGTGTAATAGCAGATGAATCTCAAGAGAAATGGGTAAAGCTGCAGCGGGGTGCAAGCATAAAATATGAATCTAACAAACAAACAAAACTATATTGCATAATAATCTTGGTCAGCATATCATGAGTAGTCGTCATCAGATATGGTACTATTCAGAAAATAGACAAAAACTAGTACGGCAAATATATCAAAAAACAAATGGTTGTTATATTAAATATCTACATCTGTTAAAAATTTAATTTGAGGAATTTATATTTTTAGAACCTTGGTGTATTTATTGCAAAAATGTCATATGTACATGTGTAACTACTTAATTTGTTGTAGAATGAAGCTTAAAACATCCCCAAAAAAACTGAGCGAATAAAATCGAATATTAATAGCTACAACGAGAGATCATTACAGTTGGAACAATACAAGTCAGTTTAATGGGACAACTATTTGTAAATGTTGAGAAGAACGCCTGCGGTAGTAGTTGCATTAGATCCGAACCAGCTATTCAGTCACTCATTTCATTAGTACTTGTAATAATGATAATAATGGCAAGAAACACGACTTCGAACAACGATATACGACCAAAATGAATGATATTTCGTAATCATAAATGGGCCGTCATAGATGGGTTGAGTACATTAAAAACTTTTTTGTCTCTTTTTTTGTTAGAAGGATCATTTCTCTCCAACTTTACATCTCATCATGATCATTGAATGGTAAAGTGTATAAAAAGTATGGCACATATAACATCAACATCACATACATAACATATTAGTTTTAGTTATGTTATTTATTATAAAGTAAGCAGAACGACCATTGTTCTTCTACATATCTCCACTAGTACAGCCGTTGTTAGTGGATTGTGTCTTTAAAGACGGCAAAACCCATCAACGTGAAAAATGTTCGAAAAAAACAGACTTTTTTTTTGTTAACTTGCTAAAAAAGCAGCTCAAGAGAACAGAGTAGTATAAATGAGCTATGCTTTTTCTTCGTGTGCCGAAGGGGCTTTCCTCATAATATTACTTAAAAAAAGCTATATATAATTCTTACGTTTTCTTGCAACATGAACAGTTTTAGTTAGCTAAATTGTAAAAAATATACTTCTTGCATTACACAACACTTTGTGTGTTTGTGCAGAAGAAGGAAAATAAGCGGGACAACAAAACAACTACTTTTGGTTCACTAAATATTTCGTTTTTTTACGAAAAAGTCAAATTAAGCACATAACATATGTACATTATTATTACGTTATGTTTATCTATGCTTGATATACGCTTCAAATATCTGAAAATAAATGAAGTACAATGAAAATGACGATGAAGCAACAAAGAAGGAAGAATATAAATATAGGGGAAAGGAGAACATTTATATAAAAAAGCGTTTTTGTACGTGTGTGTACTCTCCTCTTTTACTTATCACCTTTAATACTTGTCTATAATTTTTTCTCCTAAGCTGCAAATTTTTCTCTCAAAGATTTTTAATTACCGAGTATGTCAGAGCGAAAAAAAGATCTCATGCACAGTAGAATGCTCATAATTTATGGTTACTTCTCTCTCTTGTTGCCACTCAAACAGCAGGACAGGCTCACTCAAATTCAAATGACAACGCCACTTTAACAATTGCACTCTCTCTCCCTCGGCTTCTTTCTTTCCTTTGCGACTACGGCAGAGTGTCAGTTTTAGTTCGCCAAGTATTTTCAAATTTTCAGATAATACCTTGCGACTACGTACAAGATGATATATATTATTAAGTGGCGAAGCCACTTATTAACTTCACGATGTCCGTCTGTCTGTCTGTCTGTCCGTCCGGACAATAACTCGAGAACGCATCGACCGATTTGGTCCAAACTTGGGTCAAGGGTACCTGGGGTCATGTCCTCCTTCACCACAAAAATTGACCCCAAAAGGTCAACGGGGTCAGAAGTTGTGGACCTGAAACTTGTCAAAACTACCAAATATTGCACTTAAATGGCCCATACTTGACCTCCAATGACCCCAAACTTTACCACAAATGACCCCACACTTGACCCCACACTTGACCTTAAGATTTCAAATTTTTTATGAGGTCACCTATAGCAAGTGACATATCATTCGACTCGTCTAAGTGAGCTTAGCTAATATCAGCTTAACTTATTACAAATAGCTTCGCCACTTAGCTACTGCTAGCTTGATGGGTTTATTATTACATGTTATTTTATATTCTGAACAATATTTAAGCATCGAGACTAATTTAAATGACGTTAACAATGGACAATACTTGTCTTAATTTTGTGTACTGTAATTGCAACATGATTTAATGCAACAATGTGTTTAACCAATATGAATTATTGCATAAAATACAAATAACATTTGATTTTGAGAATGCTCGCTCAAGCGAACTGTTTTCTGCTGACTGCATAGACTTCAAATATCTAATAGGCTCATCAATTTTATTCAATATTTTTTAAAAATTATGAGTATTCAAAGAAAATTAAATGATTGTATCTTCGCACAAACACAAATTCTTCATCTATTTATTATTGCTGTCCAAACCAGTGGCTTTCCAAACACTAAAGATTTTGTATCAATTTTTAATCATAACCTTCACCAAATTACCTTTTATTACCACGGAAATTTTAGTGATAATTTAATAGGTTTCGAGTATAGCCAAAAAATATCGGTTACTCAAATGCAGTTTTCAAGAAACTACGACGCTCGAATTCAACCTCAGATAAGTCGGTACGATCAGCCATCAGATATAATAATTCTACCAGCGTGTTACCTTAACAAAATGGTTAACTCAAAACCTGTCCGGTCCTTTTCATTGGAGGCCTTGAAAGCTTTATGGCTATTTTTCATGTCCCCTTTCACACTTGTCCTTATAATAAGCACACAAGACACATCAATCAAATCAAGTTGCTTGTCGACTAAACAAGGATTGACGGACACTCATTTAAAATTGCTCATCCAAAATACTCCAGCATTAAAAGTAATCTTGAACGTAAACAACGAAACCCAAGAACTAGTATCAGATGTAATATGCAACGAGTATTGTGCACACCCAGTCATAAGTCCTCGCGAGCTTAGTTCTGTTACAACAAAAAGTTCGATCTTGGAGTTGCACAAACAATACTTTTACAATGGAAATAAAAAGGAATTTTATGCAAGGCTAATTTGGACGCATAAGGAAATATATCAAGAATCTCAAACCAAAGTATTCTTATGCGACCAGATTTATCAAGGTCGTCAATATAAATTGTTACGATTAGCCAAGTATTGTTGGGGATTACATCGTTCCGCTGTTGAACTTTCAAAGACTTTCAATATAACTTACAAGAAAAGCAATTCGATAGGAGGACCATACATCGAGTCAATATCTCAAGATATCAGAGACTCCGTAGAATTTAAAGTTTATTGGTTTGGTGGTACTCATTTGTTGCATTATTCAGGATGGTATTACATTTACTGCCAAGACTTTTCCGGTACGCCAGTTGCTAATTTACAGATTGATTATCACGTCTGGGTAGAACCTATATCTAGTTCTGTTTGGTGCATGTTAGCAATAAGTTGGATATTTGGCACATTGTTTCTATGGAGACTGCACAATATAAAATTGTCATCATTGGCATTAGCAAAAACAATAATTAGGGTGTTTTACTTGGGAACTAAAGGTTCGATTCAAATAGTCAGATGTCGATGGATTAGTTTAGTTTTTGTGCTAGGAGGAATGGCATTTTGGACGAGATATGAAATGGGATTAGGAAGCGTCGTTACAGTTCGAGAACAGCCTAAAAGTTTTCAAACATTGGCTGAACTATTTGACCACGGTTATAAGATGAAATGGACAGGAAATTGTGATAATGCTCCGAGTACAGATGTGTGTGTTGGCGAAAACACGGATCCGAATTATAACTTAAATTTTGTTACTCGCAAAGCTGCTTACTTAGTTAAAGGTCGCTGGCTTAGTTGGTATCT
>JAQFXM010000339.1:0-54871 GCA_034693345.1 Entomobrya multifasciata
ATGAGTAGTTGAGGCTTGTAATGTTAAGCTTATGAGGCTTTTTTTAATGTGTGGACAACAAGAGTTTTAGGTACTTTACTATATTTAGAATGAAGGACTTCGTTAAAGGCACAACAGTCTGCTCTACGAAACGCACTTAAAAACTAACTAAAACTTTGGAGACTTAATTCGGATAAGTTTAAATTCTAGCTTTTGCCCATGCATCCATAATTAACTTTTGCATGGTAAATGTTACATGCAATATGCGAGACCTTGCTTTGAAGCGTGAATTTAAGCAGACTCTCCACTTCTCGAGCTGTCAACATGGAATATTTCTAAAACAAGCAATTTTATGTCTCAATTTTTACAAGGTAAATGAGCCACAACAACATGAAGTGTGTTCAACGATTATTGTAATTAATTTTTAAGAAGTTCAGTATATGACGATGAATAAATTTTAAACCGGTCACCCAGTACTTTATCAGTTTGTAGTAGCTCACAGCATCAATCAGTATTTTCACCATTCAATGCTGATCATCAAATATTTTGATGATAAATAAGATTCGTCACAACTACAAATATCTGAAGGCATAAATTTTGGCATTAACTTTATCCGTGCATTGAAGTTAACAAAACAAATATGAATAAATTAATGTCATTCCGTTTGAGCTGTGTAAATAAGATTGCGTACAACCAAAAATATCTGAAGGAGTAGATTTTGGCATAAAATTCATCCGAACATTGAAGTTAACTAAACAAATATGAATAGTTTAATGTCATTCTGTTTGAGCAATGTAAATAAGATTGTGTACAACCACAAATATCGGAAGGCATAAATTGGCATTAACTTTATCCGAGCATTGAAGTTAACAAAACAAATATGAATAGATTAATGTGATTCCGTTTGAGCTGTGTAAATAAGATTGCGTACAACCACATATATCTGAAGGAGTAAATTTAGGCATAAAATTCATCCGAACATTGAAGTTAACTAAACAAATATGAATAGTTAAATGTCTTTGCATTAGAGCTATACAAATAAGATTGTGTACAACCACAAATATCTGAAGGCATAAATTTTGGCATCAACATAATCCGAACATTGAAGTTAACTAAACAAATACGAATAGATTAATGTCTTTCCATTAGAACTATGTAAATAGGATTCCCTGCAACCACAAATATATGAAGATATAACTTTTGGCATTAAATTAATTTAAACTTGGAAGCAAAATAAACTTGGACATAATCTGAATTTAGAAGTAAACTAAAAAATACGAATCGATTAAACTAATTCCGTTACAGTTATGTAAATAAGATACTCCACAACACACATATATCTGAAGGCATACATTTAAGCACTAACTTCATCCGAGCTTGGATTTAAACCTTTTTTGAATTGAGATTCTTCGGTACACCTAAGTGTTTTGTTTACCCAGCTGCTAATTGTCACATAAATTAACAAAATTAAAATTTCTGATCGTTGTTTTGCTTTTTAGCTTGGATGTAAACCTTTTTTTGAATTGAGATTTTTTGGTACATCTTATTGTGTTATGTTAACCCAGCTGCTAATTGTCACATAAATTAACAAAATTAAAATTTCTGATCGTTGTTTTGCTTTTTAGCTTGGATATAAACCTATTTTTGAATTGAGATTTTTTGGTACATCTTATTGTGTTATGTTTACGCAGCTGCTAATTGTCACATAAATTATCAAAATTAAAATTTCTGATCGTTGTTTTGCTTTTTAGCTTGGATATAAAAAATTTTTTGAATTGAGATTTTTTGGTACATCTTATTGTGTTATGTTTACCCAGCTGCTAATTGTCAAATAAATTAACAAAATTAAAATTTCTGATCGTTGTTTTGCTTTTTAGCTTGGATATAAACCTATTTATGAATTGAGATTTTTTGGTACATCTTATTGTGTTATGTTCAGCTCAATAGCCAAAACAAAGAGAAAAAATGGATGAACTGATGACAACGTAGAGCAGAAGGGAGGGAAGGGTGCACAAAGGCCTTAATATCCTCTCTGCTAAACTCTAATCCTTGCACTCCCTTTCGCCGCTGCTCTCGCTTTACACTTTCGGTACCACCACCACTGACCTGACTCAACTAGCTGCTTACCTGCTTGAAACGAAAAGTTAATCTCTGCATGAAGGAGAGTTAAAAAAATGCAAGCAGAATGACCATTGTGTGAATATGTTTATACTCTCATCTTTCAACTCGCTCCGCAACCATTTCACGTACATTTTCTCTTCTTCTAATCGTGCATTTTTGCAATACTGTGAAAAGCATGAGAAAAGTGCACCAAAAACCAAGATTGGCAATGGACATGACCAGGCCTGGCTACATAAAAAGGGCTCCTTCTCAGGTCCAGAGGCAGAAGGAAACAGTATCTCGAAGGATCAACATCTCTCTTCGATCTCTGCTGCTTCAAAACTTGGACTTGCAACTCTTGTTGGAGTTTCAGATTTGTGGTGCCGTTGCTGCTTCACCTCTGGATCTACACCTCTACTCTGGTACTAAGAAGGATGGAAAGGACGGATGCCAACAAGAAACTAGATGACCACCACCAAGGAGAAGGACAAGGACCATCAATCAACCCAGCCATCATGGATTTGTGGAACGGATCTACTGGACTTTCCATCCGCATCCAGCCACTTCTGTAGCTGCCATCATCTTGATCACACTCATCTGGATACTTGACCATGTCACACAGCCCGGATTCGCCGCCTCTTTCATTTTGGAGGACCGACCCTTGGAGCAGCCGCCGGGAGAAGAAGGATGACCACCGTGATGACAACTGCTGCAGCATTTTAAACGATACGTGGAGGAACCCCGAATGTACTGCCGGACTGGCCAAGGGTCCATGGAATCAGCCCATCACCGAGGATTGCGTCGGAGACCAGCGTCATCATCAATGCCAGCTTTGAAGCGTCATCCAGGAACTACTCTTCTGTACAGTGTTAGGTGATCGATTTTAGAGGATTGTTTGTTGGTTGGGGAGTTTTCGAGTGTTGGGTTAGGCTTTTTTTAGTACTTGGTCACACACACTGCTAATTTGACATTGAAAGCGATCACAGAAGACAATGCACGCATTTTTATCTTTTTTACTGCTTCTAATTTTTACATGTAAACTTTTTTCTGGAAATCCAGAATGATGAATGATTATAACTAAAAACATTAGACAATTTATTTTTTACATGCTTTATATACTTGTTGCACCTTATTTTTTGCGCTACATTCTTTTAAAAACCAAAACTAATTATTAGGAAAACAATTTTTAAATATAAACTGGATGCTAAATTTTAGGATTGTATTAACGTTGACATATATTGGACAATCTAACTGAGGCATTGTATGTCATTGCTGTTAACGCAAATATATTACATACCAGTCAGTTCAAGTCCATAGTTTCCCCTAGTTTTGCTACTTGTTTTTGTAACATCCACTTCGTTGTCTTTTTCTTTGCACTCTTTCGATTAGCCAATAAAATTGCATCTCCCACCCATGCCCCAATTTTTCGTTTTCTCGCCTTTCACGAGCAGAGCCACACAGCTAATTTGCATGTCTACATTTAACATAGTTTAAATTGCATAGTACAAAAATATTAAGGAAATTAGTATATATGAATTTATGAATTCGCTACTACTATTTATTTATGAATTCGCATCGATTTCAAGGAGCTTTTGAATTGAGCTAATTTCGCTATATCCAAATAACTAAACTTGATAACTATACTAACGCTTGCTAAACTTATATTATAGTCGGTTGGAGCACACCATCTAGTTCAAGATTTGTTAAACCAATGATTAGTCTATTTGGTGGTAGAAAGTCAATGGAAAATGTAAATTCGCCTTCATATTTAAATGTAACTATTCTCTGGTTTACAGTTAATAAATTTTTCTATTTGGAAAACTTCCAGAGTATTTTGGCACCTATAGAAGTGGCATTCATTCGATTTAATATGAGGTGTGGAACGGAAATTATTGGAAAAATTGTGAAACATGCAAAAAAGGAAGCAAATTTTGAATTTCAGAGAAACTTGTTGGCATTTGCTTGAGATTTCGTTGAGAGTCGTTTGATTGGCAGATTTGGTGGTTCTATGGTGTTATCGGATGTATAATTGAAGCTACATTGGAGCAACTATTGTGGATTACAGACCAAACCTACAGCTAGGGTACAAATATCAGCGCTTATAAAATATCAAACTGTTCCGATCACAAAATGTTGCTTTATTTGTTTCATATGTATACTCCAACTGAAAGAGCAGAAGTATATGGTGTTTATGTATATTGCGCATTACATTTGTAGTTCTTATTTGTATTCTTTGTGCTTACATATAATCATAACATAATATGAAACACAGAAAACACAGCAACCGGTAGCTCCCGAGTTTACCAGCCTCTCAATAAGGTTTCTGTAGAATATCTCTATTCTTACTTTAAATATTATTCTAATAATGTCAATTGGTCTTAATCAATACTCTAGACTTTATAATGAATGTCTGTCGTCAGTCCAATTAGACATAGTCAGCCATGCCATGCATGCATCTCTCTCTGTACATATTTTCTATCCTGATTCTCTTCAGAACCACTTTGTACTCCTACCAGAGCACACTAAAAAACCTACATCTTCCTCAGGCAAAGACGCTCACGTTTACCTAGCCACTTATTCAATACTCGCATATCTCATAACACACTCGGTCATACTCACATATACTACATTGGCGACGAGTATTTTTTGAGGAAATCTTAGAAAATTTTATCCAGTCCCTCGGAGTAAATCGAGAATCTCTGCTACCTCCACACTGTAATTTTCTGTTCAAGTTTTGTGATAGTAGAAGTCAACACTCAGCACCTTCACCACACTATCAGGTTCTCAATATTAGTGCTTCATGTCTGAAAGTCCAGAAGTCGAAATTGTCAAAGATTTTGGGAAGAAGGAGAAACAAGTCATCATGGGAACCATTGGATTCTTAAAGCAATTTGAACCAGCCAAGGATGATTTCGAAATATGGGAATTAACATACAATTCCTTCCTTATTGCCAACAACCTTGATCAAGCTTCACAGTCAAAACGTTGCAAAGGAGTGCTTCTTTCCTCCTTGGGTCTTCAGTCCTGTGCCCTACTGCAAAGTCTAATCGCTCCAGACGATTTTGATGACAAGACACTGGATGAACTTCTCAAGATTCTACGTGACCACTACAAACCTGCTCCGAAAGCTTTAGCTGAACGGTTCAAGTTCATGTGCCGTAAACAAAACAGAGTGAAACAGTTAATCAATATCTTGCAGTCCTTCGTGACTTAGCAGTTACGTGTAAATTCACATCTGATCTTGAAGTACGCCTCCGTGACCAATTCATCTTCGGCCTTGCCAATGAAGCTGTCCAACGAGCTAGCTTCAGTAAAGATGACAGCATTACACTCGACAAAGTTGTCAAAATTGCAAACGCCGCTGAATCAGCCGAATCTAGCACCGCACTCATCCGACACAGCAAGAACGGGTCCTCCACCCTCCAATCTGGCATCACCTCTGAGCAGTCGGTTCACAAGGTCTCCAAGTTTCAACCTCGAAACAAGCACTACAACAAAAATAAAAATCATTTCAACAATGTTAAGAAGAACTAAAATCAACAGCAGTCCTCCAGTAAGCCTGTCGAACGTTCTTTCAACCAACCTTTTCATAAAAGCTGTCCTAATTGCGGGTCATATGAGCACTTCTCCAGCAAGCAGTGTCCTCATCGTGACGTTGAGTGTTCATCTTGTGGGAAAAAGGGCCACTTCTCTCAGCTCTGCAGATCCAGTGGAAACGCCTCCTCCACTTCCAAGAAAGCCAACACACATCAGCTCACACAAGACCCCTACGATACCAACATTATTGTGTGTCAAGTCAGCAACAACAAATCAAGGGAAAAAATTATGCTAAACGTTACCATTAACGGTGAAAATACTTCTATGGAGTTAGATACTGGATGTGAAGCCAGTACCCTTTCTGCTGATGTCTGGAAAACTATGGGCTCCCCACAACTCCAGCCTACACATCACGTTTTTCGTACCTACACAGGGCAGTCCTTCCTCCCTATCGGTGCACTAAAAGCTTCCATCGTCCACAATGGTCAACGCACTTCCTTCAGTATCCCAGTCGTCAAGGGAACATCACTCTTCGGCAGGGACCTGCTCAGCAAAATAAAAGTTAATTGGGATTTTGTCCAATCTCAACTAAACAAGGTGGACACGGGTCAAACACTTACCAAGTTACTTGATGAATTGAGTGACATTTTCGCAGCGCCAACAGCAAATGACCGTATTAAGAATTTTAAGGCTAAACTTATCTTGAAGGATGACGCCCAACCTAAATTCTTAAAGGCACGCCCCCTCCTATACGCCATCCGTTCACGTGTCGATACTGAACTTGATCTTATGGAGAGAACTGGTGTCCTAACAAAAATTGAACACAGCGACTGGGCTTCCCCCATTGTCGTTGTTCCCAAGCCAGATGGTCGCGTCCGAATCACTGGGGATTTCAAAAACACGGTTAATTCTCAGCTTTGCGTCACACAATACCCCATTGCCTCCCCGGATGACATCTTTGCATTAATATGAGGCAACACCTTCACAAAACTTGATGGCACCAACGCCTACCATCAACTTGAAGCAGCCCCAGAGTGTCGCAAGTATCTAGTCCTCAACACTCACCGTGGGTTGTACCAATACAGCGTACTCCCACAGGGAATTGCATCATCTCCAGCAATATTCCAGGAATTTGCCGATACCATACTTCGTGGTTTGGATATGACTGCTGCCTATATTGATGACATCGCTTCCACTGCAAAAACAGACAGTGAGCACCTCATCACTTTACCTCAAATCTTTGACAGAATGCGGAAATACAATTTTTTATTGTCCAAATCCAAATGCCATTTCTTACGTGATTCCATTGAATTCTTGGGTCACAAAATATCAAAAGAAGGAATTGAGACGACACCTGCAAAAGTTCAAGACATCATTAATATGCGAGCACCAACAAACGTGACTGAATTGAAATCATTTCAAGGCTTGGTTCAGTTCTATTCCAAATATCTACCTGATCTTTCTACAGTCTTGGCTCCTCAGTACAAGTTAACACAGAAGGACGTCCCATGGAAATGGTCTCGCAAAGGTCAGCAGGCAATGGACCTAGTAAAACGGATGGTCACATCAGCCCCCATTCTCGCACACTTTGATCCAACACTTCCTATTGGGTTGACCTGCGACGCAAGTTCTTATGGATGTTCAGCGATTTTATTTCATATTTATCCAGATGGCTCCGAACGACCTATCAGTGCTGCTTCCCGGCTTTTCACGCAAACGGAACTACGCTATTGTCAAATAGAGAAGGAAGGTTTGGCTTGTATTTTTGGAACGAAAAAGAACTATAAATACCTATGTGGCGTCAAGTTCATACTCGTCACTGATCACAAGCCTCTTCTCGCCATTTTTGGTCCAAAATCGCAGCTCCCTTGCTACGTCGCCACTCGCCTCCACCACTGCATGCTCTATTTATCCCAGTTCAACTACATTGTAAATCTTCTGATCATGGTAACGCTGACGCTCTCTCCAGACTAACCAGCAATCCACCTACAATCCAGCCTCATGAAATTGATGTCGTGGTAAATCAGTTGATTACTGAAACTATTGAAGTCCTCCCTGTCACTGCAGCCAAGATAAGACATGCAACATGCCTTGATCCTGTCTTGTCCCGTGTCCAGCAGCTCATCCTCTACGGATTGCCCCCTCAACTTCCTCAAGAAGACAAGACTCTTCAGCCTTTCTTCAACCGCCGTGATGAACTCACAATCTCTCAAGGCATCATCACCTGGGGACTTCGTGTCATCATCCCCAAATCACTACAGCAACAAACTCTCAACCAGCTACACGACTCCCATTTTGAAATCGTTAAAATGAAAGCTATAGCACGACAACACGTTTGGTGGCCCAACATAGACGCTGATATTGAAGCTATTTGCACTGCTTGCCACCTGTGTCAAGGCAACCGTCCCAATCCACCAAGTGCTCCTCTGCATCCCTGGCAATACCCTGAAAAAGCATTTCAGCGGATCCACATTGACTTAGCTGGCCCCTTTGAGAAACGGATGTGGCTTGTTCTCGTAGACGCCCACAGTAAATGGCCTGAGATCTACCCCCTCAACTCTACCACTTCCGCCGCTGTAATCAAAAAACTTGTGGAAACATTTGCTTGTTTTGGTATCCCGAATCAACTTGTATCAGACAATGGTCCACAATTCACATCTACGGAATTCTTACAATTCTGTAAAAACAACAAAATTCATCACATCTTAAGCTCCCCATACCATCCCCGCTCTAATGGTGAACCTGAACGCTTCGAGAGAACTTTCAAAGAAGGCATGAAATCTGATGACTTACCTGTGGATGCCAGACTCCAACGCTTCCTAATAAGCTACCGCTCAACTCCACAGTCAACAACAGGTGTTTCTCCAGCAGAACTCCTCCAAAACCGGAAAATTCGGACTATTTTTGATCTTGTCCACCCCAACGTAGATGACAACGTCCTTAAAAGCCAAGCTAACCAGGAACAAGTCTACAACAAGCGTGTCAAAACGCGCACCTTTAACCCAGGCGATCATGTTTGGGTGCAGTCTCATACTCGTGGGGAGGAAAAATGGTCATTAGGCAAGATACTCCAGTCCCTTGGTCCTGTCACTTATCTTGTCCAGTTTGGAGACAAATCCTTACGCCGCCATGTCGATCACATTCGCCATGCCGCCACCGGTTCTCCACCTCCATCATCATCAGCTCCGGCTTGTCCTCAGACACCGACGATGAATTCCAACACAGCTTAATAGTTTAATTTACTTATCTCTTTCACAAAAACTATGTTCAAGCTAGGAGGAAAGGAAATGTAGAATATCTCTATTCTTACTTTAAATATTATTCTAATAATGTCAATTGGTCTTAATCAATACTCTATACTTTATAATGAATGTCTGTCGTCAGTCCAATTAGACATAGTCAGCCATGCCATGCATGCATCTCTCTCTGTACATATTTTCTATCCTGACTCTCTTCAGAACCACTTTGTACTCCTACCAGAGCACACTAATAAACCTACATCTTCCTCAGGCAAAGACGCTCACGTTTACCTAGCCACTTATTCAATACTCGCATGTCTCATAACACACTCGGTCATACTCACATATACTACAGTTTCCTAAAATGTTAACACATGTAATTGTAGATTATGTATTACTTTCCAATCTGGCTGCTGAAAGATATGCATCGTTTTCAAAGTTTGTTTAGCCGGTATGATGTAGTTCAGTTACTTTCGCAAGAAGAACGCGAAACGTTTCTATTTGCGCAACTTTTTAAAAGTGTTTAGGTCAAGGCATCGGCGTTTTATCAAAGTGTAGTGCAACAAATAATTTAAACTTTAAATATCTGAAGCATGATTAAAAGATGAGTGACACATGAAAAGATGGGACAACATAATGTCGATGTTAGTTTAGATCGACTAGTACGATTTCATCAACTTGTTTTTGGTAATTACTAAAACATGAGTAAAAGTATTTACTCATTACTTTTATTGAATAATTAAGTGATGTCTAGCACGCACCATGTCAAAAGTCTAAATCAACATTCGTTGCATTGGAAGACACTTTTTATTTATGATGTCTTGTAAGGCTATGAATTGAGAAGAATTCATATGACAAGTGTTTAAAGCCAATACATGAGACTTGAAATATTTCAGGATTGGAGCAGATCTATTGAAATAATTCCTCTTTAAGAATGAATTTATTCCTATCTATGCTACGCTTTTACTCAAAGACATTTATTGTGAAGAATATCGAACCTTACCTAATTTATATCCAAACTTCACACTGACTCGTTAAGTATATAATAAAACCTAATTAAGTCTAATTCTTGTATTTCCTATAGTACAACTAATTACAGCTTTCTTCAAAGAAGTAGCAGTGCTGTAAAACGTCACAAACTACCTAGTGATGTCCTCAAAAATTTATATCTCTTTTGTTCAAACGTTTGTTAATGCTTAAGCTCTGGTCTGATCTGTACGTTCCATATTAACTTCGATTTATTTTTACAGAACAAATAAAATCTTGCGTTTCCTATTGGTTTCATTGATGGTCATTTTTGTGTTGATAAATATAAGCCATATCTACAAATTTAAGATTTTAAGAAACCACTCAATCCGCGTTTCAAAACATTGAATTTAATAACGTGATAAGGAGAAATTCCGATAGCCTGAGTATGTATCAAAACAATTCCCTTGAAGTAATAATTCACAACCAAAAATATCTGAAGGCATCAATTCTGGCATTAACTAAATCACAGCTTAGAAGTAAACTAAAAAACATGAATTCATTTTCGCTATACCGGTAGAGCAATGTAAAAAGATTCTTCACAACCACAAATATCTCAAGGCATAAATTTTGGCATCAACTTAATCCGAGCATTGAAGCAAGCCAAACAATTATGAATACATAAATGTCATTCGGTTTAAGCTATGTAACATTGTGTACAACCACAAATATCTGAAGGAATAAATTTTGGCATTAACATAATCCGAACATTGAAATTAACTAAACAAATATGAGTAGTTTAATTTAATTCCGTTTGAGCAATGTAAATAAGATTGTGTACAACCACAAATATCGGAAGGCGTAGATTTTGGCATTAACATAATTCGAGCATTGAAGTTAACTAAACAAATACGAATAGATTAATTTATTCCGTTCGAGCTATGTAAATAAGATTGTGTACAACCACAAATATCTGAAGGCATAAATTTTGGCATTAACATAATCCGAACATTGAAGTTAACTAAACAAATACGAATACATAAATCTATTCCGTTTGAGCTATGTAAAAAAGATTCTCTGTAACCACAAATACATGAAGATATAGTTCTTAGCATCAACGTAATTTGAACTTGAAGCAAAATAAACAAATACGATTTGATAAATCTCATTCCGTTAGTGCTGTGTAAATAAAATTCTCCGCAACCACATATATCTGAAGGCATACATTTAAGCATTAACTTCATCCGAGCTTGGATTTAAACCTTTTTTGAATCGAGATATTTCAACTTTTATATTTACCCAGCTGCTAATTGTCACATAAATTAACAAAATTAAAATTTCTGATCGTTATTTTGCTGTTTAGCTTTGATTTAAACCTTTTTTTGAATAGAGATTTTTGGGTTCACTTTATTGTGGTATGTTTATCCAGCTGCTTATTGTCACATAAATTAACAAAATTAAAATTTCTGATCATTGTTTGCTGTTTAGCTTCGATTTAAACCTTTTTTTGAATTGAGATTTTTGGGTTCACTTTATTGTGGTATGTTTACCCAGCTGCTAATTGTCACATAAATTAACAAAATTAAAATTTCGGATCGTTGTTTTGCTGTTTAGCTTCGATTGAAACCTTATTTTGAATTAAGATTTTTCGGTACACCTTATTGTGGTGTTTACCCAGCTGCTAATTGTCACATAAATTAACAAAATTAAAATTCCTGATCGGTGATTTGCTATTTAGCTTTAATGTAAACCTTTTTTTGAATTGATTTTTTTCGGTAGATCTTATTGTGTTATGTTCAATAACCACAAATATCTGGAGGCATCCATTTTAGCATTTAGTTGATCTGAGCTTAGAAGTAAACTAAACAAATATGAATTATTTTTTATATTAGGTTAAAAGCAATGTAAATGAGAATTTTTATTAACAAATATCTTAAGGCATAAATTTTGGCATTCAATTTATCCGAGCATTGAACTAAACTAAACAAATATGAATATGAATAGCTCCTATAATTTCGAGGAGGTTTAGAGGAAACGACCTAGTTCCAGCTTCGACAACACCGAAGAAGAGGATACCAAAGTGGATTTCACCAGTCAGCTTCTCAATAAAAGGAAGATCGGTTGTCCGATCTCCAATTACTGAGAAGACCGAGGAGACTCACAACAGTCAGAAATCCATAGAGATGAGTTTGGTCATGCGTATGACCATTAACCAAAGGTTGGCCGGTAATTAGAGACCGCCAAACTTCTTGTATATATTGAAGAGTCGAAGAAGACTTAATTAAATAAGTATTCAAAAGTTAAACTAAACTAATTATAAATTAAATACCAAGGGATTGGTATATGTTGATGGCGGGACATAATACGAAGGCTTTGGAAGTCGTAGGACTAAAACCTGAGCAGTAACTATCTGAAGGCTATCTCTTGACCAGATGCCTAATGAAAATAGTACTGCGCCATTTAAAAATACATTCAGTATCATTCAAGTCCTGAGACAGACCTTGACCGTCTAGCTCTTGCGCTTCCAAATTGTAGCCGATGGAGACCAGTCCTAGAAGTCCAATTAAGTTACAAATATTACTGTTATCCCAAGAGAGAATTGGGAACTAAAAGAAAAGACAAGCAGCTCAATTAAAACTTGATGAAATGAAGAAATCCAAAGAAGAAAGGGGCAGAAGTCAGTACCTACAGAGACAACTCGCTATGCTCCGATCTGGTTCTTGCCTAGTGTTTCCAAACCGGACACATGTTAAGATGTAGACCATGGAGGGTGATTGCAGAGATGACCAAAGAAGGAAGAGAAAGGCCGTCGAAAGAACGATTTGTTCGGAAGACTGAACATTTCAGAATTTACCCTGAAAAACAGTAGTGGAAGGGAAACAGGGGGGCGAGGGCCAGGGAGGGGAAAAGCCACGGGGAGTTTTAGAGCGGGGTCGTGTAGGGAACAGCAGCCATCTCATCCATCACCACATCACTGCTGTACCAGGACAGCATACACCAACCACACATTTTATATATATATATATATATTATACATTTTATATTTATATATGTCAACCTGTCAGGCATACCATTATACCTGACAGTACCTATCTGTATATTTTTGATGATGATACTGGAGGAGAGTGAACTTGAAGTTGGTGATGATGGAGAAGATGGTCATTCGGAGTTTGGCTTGAATAAGATCGAGAGTTGCTTGTAGAAAAAAAAAATAATATATTTTTTGTGCGTAATTTTGTAGATTTATTTTTTGGCTTGCGTAGTTATTTTTTATTCGCATAATTTTTTTGCATACTACTTTGCTATTTGCTATCAGCTATTTTTTGTGCAGTTTGTGACGCAACGAGTGAAGACGGAAAGGGACTTGCGAGTGGAGTGACTTACTGGAAATGAGTAAATAATTGTAAGTAAACCAATTCACAAAAGATATCCAACTAATCAACCAACTGTGAAGGACGTAACCTCGGAAATTCATCCATCATTCCATATTACGTGCATATTTATCCATTTGTAACCAGTAATCACCCAATCATTAGTATCCACATGGCTATAAATAGCCGATAAATAAGATTGTGTACAACCACAAATATCTGAATTTTAGCATTAACTTATTTCAAAACTTAAAAGCAAATTGGTATGGTTCTATAATCGGATGGATTGTTAGTTTTTTGTTCTTATAATATAGGTTGTAATAAAAACTATAGCTAAATACATGGGTATTCTTAATATGCAAGTTGGAATCCTATTGATTACAGCAAGTGGTTCCTTACTCTTTTAAAATGGAAAATAGGCAACTGTTACAATATTAACAAGTCATTACAAATCATGAGAATGAGTTTGTCGATGAATGTATAAGCATCGCATTTGTCTTTGCTTGCCCCACGCAATTGGAGCAATGTGTGGCGAGTCATGTAGTTGAACCGATTTTACTGACGAAATAGAAACGTTAGACCTGTAGTTCCTTGACAAAATTTGATGTACACATTTGGTCAAACAAGTCCACATGTGACCTGTTTGACCCTGCTGTCACGAGAAGGTTTGACCCCGGAAGCTGGAAACTTCTAGCGATGGAGTACTTGGCCTGAAGTGTTTGTGTGCCTAGTTTGAAGTAACTCGGTTGTCGCGTTCCAAAGTTAGAGCGTAACGGACAGACAGACAAACAAACTAAAATTATATCTACGATGAATCCATTCATCCACGGTGTAAGGCATTTCGATGAACACAGTATAAATATTTATGCGAATATGAATTAAATATCGCTTTTGCAATTGAATATTTTATCACAGCTAAGTTATTGCAAAACCCAATTGCCGTTCATTCAACTAACATATTTGTTTATTCAATTATAATCATCTGTGAATGTTTTGCAAAATTAAAAGCTTTACTAACATGCTGTGAATTAGTCGAATAAAAAATGTGGTGACTATTAAGTTTTGACAGGCAACTTTTACTTGTAGAAAAGAAACTAAACAAACTAATCATGATGTCGCCATTATAGAAGAAGCAATAATTGGAAATAGCCAAAATTTATTTCCGTGCTAAATAATTTATCTTAACTAACCACACTGTAAATACAGCACTTAGTGACTGAAAATATAGAGCGGTAATATTATATACTAAACTCAATGTAAATGAGCAAATAAAAACAATTAACGAAATTTAGTTGTGCTTTCCTATACCATGTATCATAAAAAATATTAAGAAACTCTTTCTTCTTATTTTGGTGCATACTTTTCAAGACTACCAGCAACAATAATTGAATAGAAAGCATTAAGTTTAGTTCAGTGTCTCTTAACTTAAATGGAAAGTTTTTTTTCTGGTAGCCAATTTTTTTGGGAAAACTATACTGGCGCTGAATTTCAACGCCTACTTTTTCCCTAGAAATAAAATGGTACGGTTTCTTTTTCTTTTATTAACATCGTTAATGATGTCTGGAAACAGGGTTATTGCCAATCAAACTAAAGTTTCAGAAGTACCTTTCATCACGCAGTCCATACTTCAAAATATCATATACGCTAACACTATAATGGGAGTTTCCTGTAGATTGAAAATAATTCAAGATAAATTTCTTGAAGATAATGAAAAACTATTAAATATTTTAACCATTACCGAGCATTTTGAACCCTACCATCTTTATAATAAAACATCAGACAACTTCACAAGTCATTTGACTTTTACAAAGAACAAGTTTAAATCCTGCTGCTGGAATGTCATTTATGAGGTTTCAAACCAAGGCTTTCCAACTACTTCAGTCACAACACTGGGAAACGCAATTTATGATCAGTTTATCTTTATATCAAATAGTCGACATTCACTTGAAAATACCCTATCATATGGAAACATAATCAACAAATACGCAAACAAGTTTGGCATGTATCTTGAAAACGAACAATGGAAATATTTAATAGACCCATCCGTATATACTGGCTCGTTTGTAACATCAGATAAGCTAAATCTTTCTAAATATTTCAACAACTTAAACGGACGAAATCTGAACGCTCCATTTTTCGGCTTTGCACCTTACTTTGTAGCAGATCACGACGAAGACGGCAAAATTACCACTACACGTGGAGTGTCAGCTAATTTTGTGTTTGAAATAACCAAAAGAACCAACTTTTCACTTAACCTTCATGAATACATCATAGTATCCAAAAAGTTACCAAACGGTACATTTGACGGGCATTACGGTAATATGGCTTATGGAAATGGGGATTTTACTCCAGCTGCAAGTCATTTAGCAGATCGATTCCATCTAATGACTTATCTCACACAAATGTCTAAACTTTCTTTAATATTTTGTGTTAAGGAACCACACCCAGTTTTAAGGTGGGAAGCCTTCGTGTTTCCTCTTTCATTAACAGTTTGGATTTTACAGTTCACTTCACTTGGAAAATTTATGATTGTCTTTACGGTTATAGTCACAATCAAACTTAAAAGAAAGCATACCTTTAGCATTCCGGTTTTTCAAGAAGAAGGAATATTTCTACCACTTGCTCTATTTTTAGAACAGAACATTCGTGTACCCACTCAAACCTCTGTGCGAATCGCTGCAATTTCAATAATATTGCTAGCTTTTGTAGTTGGGACGTTTTATAAATCGAATCTGGTTGGATATATAACGTTTCCAGAGAAACAGTCTATTCCACGTACATTTAAACAACTGCATGAACATAAAGATTTTACGATAAATCTGTTTTCATTTTCTCCAGCAGAAATGAACATTTTAAAAGCTTCACCTTTCCCAGTTTTCAAAGCAATTGTGAAAAGAATCAAGGCATCTCAAAGCTTAAAAGATTGTATAAAGTCATCAACTAAATATCGTACAGCGTGCATTATCTGGAATGGTATTGGAATTGCAGAAAATAATGAAACAAAGTTTGACTTTTAAAGCGTTAAAGTCTTTATATCTGACTAAAGATGAAGCCTTTTCCTTGGGAATTACATCGGCCATTAAAAAGAATTCGATTCATTACGAAACATTGAATCGATACGCTGGAGCAACTAATCAAGCAGGATTGGTCAACAAGTGGATGAAGGATGAAATGGCTTTTAAAAAATAACGGGCAGTGGATGAGCTAAAAATAAAGAAGAAAGGAAATAGTGATGGTGATAGATCTGCTGATAATATGTTTTCAGAGCATCAGAATACCAAGACGTCTAATCATGGTCCAAAGCCTGTAAAAGTAGAACATTTAAAGGCAATTGGATGGGGCTTTGTGATTGGCTGGACTTTCAGTAGTATAGCCTTTTTAATTGAGGGAATCGTTAAAAAAATTATTGACTACATAAATGTATTCAATGTGCCAGTTAGTATCCAAGTAATTGAAGTACTATAGATCTACGGCTTATACGTTACATATTTTATTGTCATGCGTGCAGTTATTCATAGTAATGCAGCAATTGTATATCCATTATAAATTGTATTTCATGACATCGCATTTGCCATATCCAGGCCAGAAGCAATGTAGGGATTTCGTGCAAACCAAAGAATATATTCACTAAAGATAAATTACTAAATATGGCATTGAATTAGCACGCAACGGTTTGTCTACTTATTGAAGTACTTTTTACTACATTTCTATTCTGTTACAAGTTGTTCTAGATGCAAACCATAAAATTGAATTAGATTTTAGTTTGTAAGTAAAACTGGGCATGAATGGTAATACATACAACAACATCATGTATTGTTGTAAAATGAATTGACTGAATTAGATGAATACATGGCACAAAGTTACTATAAAATATTAGGATATGTTGACTATTTTTATTAATCTAAAGGTGGGTATTTATCTACACGCAATTTATTGCGACCATGCCACCTTGTTACATATTTGTCCGGTTTTCTGTTGCAATGTTTTTTTACCATTACTATTCATGTGTATCTGTCAGTGGCTTGTCAGTGTATGAAAGTATACAAGTATTTTGCACAAAATTGGATGTAGATTCAGAAATATTAAGTATATATTAAACAAAAATTAAAACTTTTCATCACTTAAATATGAAGAATGGTAGATTTAGATTTATTATTACTTCTTCTATCGATAATCGTCGCAAACGCTTGATTTACCTGGTAAGTTATATATTCAGTCAATAAGTATGTTATGCTACATCTGGGCATATTAAATGTTATATTCGGGCATTCATTATTTATTCAAGGTCCCTCTATTCCTATGCGCCGTTGCAATAGGATTCCTGCTTGAATTAAAAACTTACGGAACCCTGAACTTTAGAAGAAGGGTAAAGCTGAAACCTCTTCAAATTTGGGAGCAACAATTTCTCTTAAATCTTACTCAATTTACTTGGATAATGGTCAACAAATCCAGATGTATTCACAATCCCGACAACCCAAAAAACACAAGATTATTACCAGTTTTAGTGCATAGTTCTCGAAATCATTTTAGTGAAAGGCTTGTTCTTCGAAAGTCTTGGGGATCGGTTCCACTTTACAAAAAATGGGACGTTCGTTTAGTTTTTTTACTTGGTCAACAGGATTTAAATGAAAATCCACAAATTAAAGAAAACATTACTGCCGAGCAAGCCATGTTTGGTGACCTTGTCATCGGAAATTTTGTAGATTCTTACGTTAACATGGCTTACAAGCATATGATGGGATACAAATGGGTTTTAAACTTCTGTAAAAAGGCAACATTCGTTTTGAAAGTTGACGATGATATTTTCATTGATATTTTGACATGGCTTGATTGGCGATCTGAGGAATTGGAAGAAGAAAACTATACATTGAGAAATATACCAGACTTGTATTGTCACACATTTGATGAGACAAAGCCAATCAGAAATATTAGTAGCAAATGGTTTGTTTCTAAAACCGATTGGCCAGATGAATATTATCCTGACTACTGCTCAGGAGCTGGATATGGGATCACTGTGGATTTGATTAAAAAGTTGTACTCGGCTTCACAAAAAGTTGAAATGTTTTGGATTGATGATGTGTTTGTTACGGGAATACTGATAAAATATCTAAAGAAGAAGTCGAGATGGACCTGGGCTCCAAAGTATAAACACCTTTGGGGTAATGTGACTATTGATAAAACCGAGTTTAGAGAGTTTTGGGAGATTCAGGATTGGAATGAGAAACGAGAGTTTAGGGTGATGGCGTATGTGCCCAGGGGAGAGTTGTTTGAGAGAGATATGATGTGTATGTGGAATAAAACATTGCATGACAAACTTTTTAAGTGGTCGAATTAATTTTTAAAAAACTAAAACATTATCTAAATGCAATAGACCTTGATGTTTTCTACAAATAAACTTTCTATGTACTTAAAAATTGTTTACACTACATAAGCGTTGTAAGTATGAAAGACATATTTTTTTAATTCTATGGATTTACACTGAAACCGGAAACAAAAAATGTCTCGAAGTTTAGAAGGCTTAAAATGGATGTTCTGTTGCAGATTTTGACGTCGAGAACCATTCTTAAGTTATACTTAAAGTTATCTCTTTAAGGTTTTAAGTTGAACCCAAATTAACTCCAACGTACGCACGGTTAACAAGTAAACAGCTAAGATGTCTAACTTGAAGAATCGGTTAACACCTTTGACTATTTACAATTTTGTCAAACTGTCAATCAAATTCATGGTCCACATTGTCATTTATAAAACAAAATATAAAAAATATCCCATTCATCAAGGATTTAAGAAATAATATTTATTTTCATATGCTTGCAAAAATACAGTGGAAATATGTAGATGTATTCTTATAAGCAATTTTGGGTATTTATAAACAATCACTAACTTATAACTGAACTGTACCATTTTTAATTTCTTTAACCGCTAGTTGTTATTTTGACTCTAAATACATGATTTCTCCTTTTCTTAAAACTTATCAAAACATTTGCATTATTTTTCTATATGTACCACAAAAACATTTTTCTAAAAGTTTCAAAAGCTTACCCAAAGCCTTATAAGTTTTTAAAACAAATTTCAAAAAGTAGTACAAAATCAAATCTTTTAATTCTAAAACCCAAAAACTAAATGCCAAAGTAAGACCACCTCCCAAAAATATAAATATAAGCTGGATATTACCTCCCATATTTGGCTTCTGTGGAGGCTCACTAGTGTTGGCATTCTCTAAATTCGTTTTATTTATAAACCCCTGCCACCATTCAAACAAGGCTGCACAAGATACCCAAGACGTCCTTCTATATATTGACACAGGTACTATCCCAACATAATAGAAAGAGAAATAAGGTCTCGTTAAAGAATTTTTTCCGACATCGGAATGCTTTCCTATTTGTTTTAAATTTCTCGACAAATCGTGTGCCATATACTCAGGTAAGATCCAAGCGGATTTGTTACATTTCAATAAATCATCTTCTACTAATTTTATTTGTCTTCTCTGGAAAAATAAACTAAAACCTGCTCCAACACTATTGGCTTTGTAAATTCCAGCCCTCACAAGTGGTTCTAAAAGCCTGAAGGGTTCTTCCAACAATTCTAAAAGTCCTTGATGAACCTTAGTCACATTGAAAACCTTTTCAAATTTAAGCAATGTCTTAACCTGCTGTGCTGCTGCTGCGAACGGTTGACTGTGTGTAGTTCTCTTGGTTTTACCAAAATTAAAAAATAATTACTGGTGCAAATATTATGAAAGTTATATCAGTGAAAAGAGTATTTTCTGCTGAGTGCTAATACGTATAGTGACTACTCAAGTATTGCAAATATAAGCAGAATTTTGCAAAAAAAACAATTAATCCGTTTTAGTTTTGAGAAGTTCATTTAGCCTTTATAAATACATACGCCTATATCGTGAACATTGTGCAGTATACCAATAAAGCACAAAATGCATTGTAACTTGTGCTACCTAACTAAAAAGAAAGGACAGCAAGAACTACAATGTTACAAGTGCAAACTAATTTACCACCGTACCTGCAGCATATGCAACAAAACCGACAAAAGATACATCAGTTTAATGTGTCAAAATTGTCAAATGTTTTATCACCGTGCTTGTATGAAGAAGAAGTACCCAAATCACAAACCAGAAGACTTTTACTGGATATATGTTGACTGCACAGCGAACAGATATGTGCACGTAAATTTATCTAATGAGTCAACAGCTTCTATCATCGTACCACTTAAAGGCATCTCTTTTGCCCATCTTAACGTGAGAGATATAATGTCTCTAAATAAGAAAGATGACATATATAGCCTTATTCTACAACACCAGTTTCATGTTTTTGGGCTTAGTGAAACATGGTTGTATGGAGACATATCTAACGACGAAATTAGCATACCTGGATATCAGCTTTTCAGGAAAGACAGACAAAATAAAGGTTATAGACAACGTGGTGGTGGACTCTTACTATACGTTAAACAAGAATATGATGTTTGTGAAATTAAAACAGAAAAAACTTCAACTACCGAGCTACTGCACGTTAATTTATCAAGACAACATCTAAAGCCCATCCATCTAATATTAGTCTACAAGCCTCCAACGACTACGACGAAATCTCTCATCACCAGTCTAGAAAATACCATAAAACACGTAGCCCAAAATGAATGTTACATTCTTGGAGATTTTAACATAGGCATGCTTAAAACAACAAGTTCTTCCTCAGAACTACGACGCTTTATGCAAGACCAGCACCTAGATCAACTCATCAAAGCACCTACAAGAACGACAGAATGTACTGAAACACTTATTGATTGTATATTCACAAATCGTGCAGAGATTAACAAAACCAATGGAATTATGGAAGTTGGTATATCAGACCACAGTGCTATATATACTTGTAGAAAACAGCCAAAAGCACAACGAGAGAAGATAAAAACCATTGAAATGAGGAGCTTCAAATTTACAAAATACGACGAAATGCGAAAAATGGTCACTGATGGACCATGGTGGATATTTAAATACTGAAAAACCTTGAACAACAAATATGAAATGTTTGAGACAATACTTCAACATGTTCTCAACACACATGCTCCTTTCATAAAAATGCGTGTAAAAGCCAAAAGAAAACCATGGATGAATGCAACCTACGATCAATTGAACAGAAAACTACACAAAGTTCGCAAATGTAAGGCTTCCGCTGAGCATATTGATAAAAAATCGCAATGCAAAATACTACGCAACAAGTTAAACCATTTGAAAAGTGCATTAAAGAAAAATGTTATTACACAGCTTGCTAAAAATAGCGAGTCCGATTCAAAACAAATGTGGCAAGTGTTAAACTCTGAAACAGGGAGAACTTCAAATCATGACCCCATTCCTAAACTCGTGGTCAGAGGAAAAATGATTTCAGATGAGAAGGCGAAGTTAAATAACCTGGCAGAACATTTTACACAAAATATAAGAAACAAACCCGCTGAAATACACATACCTAACGTTTCAACAAACATAGAACCAAATTCACAAAAAAAAACTTGTGCAGTTTCACAGTTAGCACAGATGAAGTAGTAATAGCAATAAATACATTGAAAACAAATAAGCCAAGTGGAAAAGATGGACTGCCAGCACGCTTTTTTAAAGCTTGTGCTCTAAACATAGCCCCTCCTTTGACATACTTAATTAATCAAATGCTGAAAACTGGAGAATTTCCTGATTCCCTAAAAACAGCAATTGTAACTCCAATCTACAAGAAAAAAGGGGAACGCAGCGATGTAAAAAGTTACAGGCCAATATCAATTTTACCAACAACTGCAAAAATAATTGATTCAATTCTGTTCAAACACCTTATAAGTCATTTTGAGATGAATGACATATTGATGAAAGAGCAACACGGGTATCGTAAATTTCGATCCACCCAAAGTGCTGTAACGATTTTAACCGACGACATCAAAAATGCTATTGACAAGCGAAAATTAGTTGGAGCTGTGTATTTCGACTTTGTTCAAGCTTTTGACAGAGTTGAGTACACCAAATTGCTACAAAAACTTCATGATTACAACATAAGAGGAAACCTTTTAAAATTTTTACAATCGTATTTTACGAACAGAAAACTAATTGTACGAAAAAACAGTGTACAATCTGACCCGTATATTGTGCAACAAGGTTGCGCGCAAGGAAGTTCGGTTTCCGCCCTTATATTTTGCATTTACATAAATGACACAAAAAATGCCACCTGCAGGAATGGTGTAAACATAACAACATGAAAATCAACATTGCAAAAACTAAGTACATGATTTTTAAAAGTACTAAATCTCGTATAACTGGAAATCTCAAGCTAAAAATCAGCAATAAGATTTTAGAATGTGTTGAAGAGTTCAAGTATTTAGATATACTTTTAAATACCACTCTGAATTTCAACACTCACTATGAAAACACCTGTAATGACATGACGAAAAGAATGTACCTAATTAATCGATATAAAAAATGTTCTCGCCAAAATGGAAACATATTTGCAACTTCATTAGTATTATCAAAACTGGACTACTGTCTGATTGTTTGGGGACACATTAGCAATACTAAAATGAAACGCATAAACAACATAATATTACGTCTAGCCAAATTCATTGTTCAAGCAAAGTGCAATCATAAACTGAAGAAAATAGATCGATTAGAGCAACTTGGCTGGATGCTATTTCACGAAAGATTGCATACGTACTCACTCAATTTTATCTACAAATTTATCTGGAATAAATCACCAGTACAAATATGCTTCGAAAATTTCATGAAACGAGAAGATACTGGACGAAGCTCGAAATTAGAAAATAATTTCATTGTCCCGCAAATGGAAACCGAGTTCGGCAAAAGTAGTTTCTTCTACAGAGGAATAACTTTATGGAACAGTTTACCATCAACAATAAAAAGTGGTTTAGTAAAGCAAAGCTTTGACATTAGCATCCGGAAATGGATAATGGACAAAAGGGACAACAATGATCTTTTAACATACATATAAAACTTGTTAAATACCAAATCTGTAACAAAATTTTATAATTTGTTGAATATGCTAAATTTTGTTTTATAATTTTACCTTTATTTTTTATTTACACGATGAAAGGTGCAAAAACATGTAAACAAACGTGTTATTACTACGTTATGTTGTTTTGTTCTCCTAAGTAAATGGATTATTGTAACGAATGATTTTCTATATGCTTGAATAAATAAGGCAAACTCAAATTCAAATATCAATCCCAGAGTAATGTATTATTTCAACAATCGCATCCCATGCTAGGCTTACCTCAGTTGCTGCGGATACAATAGCACTTTTGTTTACGCACAGTTCAACATTTCCTTCTTCGACACTAAGAGATTTTCTCGAAAAGATTTCCTCAATTTCATACCAAGTATAACTGAAATCTCGCAGCCTGCTATACATTGTAAAATTGTGATTAATCAACTCTTGAATTGTGTGGAATGGAGTAAGCTTTCTTGGCATAACGATAGTGTAAACATTTTTGCTCTTAAATGCATTGCTGATTACTACACCAGCTAATAATATTCCGCTTATAATAAATCGAAAATATTTCAAATCAGCCATACAAGCTGCAAAGGGGTCCCCCTGTTCCAACAAAACTTTCATGATGCACCACACACTAGATACTGATCTCATTGTTTTCCCCGCTAAACACGAAATACAAAAGGAAATTAATGCTACCATTGTAACAATCCATATCCAGACATTGTCATCAAAAACGGACAGAAATCGTGAAAATGGAAACTCATTTAAACCTTTGTGACCGCAGCTTACGAAACGAAGTGAACCCAAATTATTTCGAAAGTTAAGTGTTACCATTTGGGATTCATATGGATGTTCGTGTAAAACTATCGACCTTTTAAATTTCAAAGACTGCTTTAATTTAAGTTTCTCAAGTTTTGGATCAAGATTTTGTCTATTAAATGTAACGTTTCCCATGCAAAAGTTAATTATGGACGCATAGGCAAAAGCTAACATTCGAAGTTTATCCGAATGATATCTCACAAATTTTTGATAACTTTTTAGTGCGTTTTGTAGAGCTGACTGTTTCGTCCTCGAAATTTCAATTATATGATACACCAAACTATCCTCTTGATACATATACAAAGTATACGATTCATATTTGTTTAGGAAGAGGTCATTTTCTCGATGTTTATCAAGAAACAAAAGGTTTTTAATGGAAATACTGTCACGAGTAAGAAACGTAGTACGAATTTGTGCAAGGCAAGTGGGACAAGGCGTAACAAGGTAAACACTTGAAATATGACAGTAAAAACTGTAACCGAGTCTGTTTTTATTTGTTGTGCATTTAGTGTGAGCATGAAGGTGTAGATCTGTAACTGTTTTAAGCTTTCCTGTATTTAGTTGAGAATTAACCTTTGAAAGATAAAAAATTAAAGAAACAGGGTCGTATTTTGTAATATATTTTTTAAACTGAATCAATATGTTAAGTGTACTCGTAGATCTCACAAAGTCACTAAAACGTTCGTGCGAATTGTCAAAAATTTCTGTACTTTTTCCGAATCTAAAAACGTTTTCAGGCATGAGCAAATCTACCTGAATTTGACATTGCCAAGGTTTCGATGCTGATGAGAATACTTTTTGATGGAGTCCAACGCAAATGTTACTATTTTGCAGAAATGGATCAAATGAAACGAAACATTTTGACGTAGCACATGGGTGACCTGTATCATTGTTTCGGGCGTTACGTACCCTGATAAAACTCCTGTTTTGGTTGTTTTGAAACTTATTAGGCACAGCCCACGAAAAGTAATGTCGGTATATCATGCATTGGATTTGTGATGTTGGTTTCTCTGTACATTATCAGAAGCTCAAACTTTCTGAGAATGGATGGCAGAGAAGTAGAAGGAATAATATCGATTCCGTGGAAATTGTTTATTACAATTAGGCAGTTTTGATCAGCTAACCGTTGAAGAGTTGTAAATAAATTTGATACTGGATGCCGGCGGTTTCGGGGGGATGTTGATGTTTTACCTTTTAAGTATTGCTTGATTTTTTGATTTAGGTTTGGTTCTATTTTAGACTCGAAATTTCCTCTTCTCAGATCATTCGGCGTTATGGAATTTAGTATCTTAAAGCCAAAATCATAATCTAGAATGGATGGAGACGACAAGCAATTCTCAATAAAAAATAATGCTGGCAACAACAAGACGTGAAGGATTAAATTTTCCATTGCTTTATGTTATTTTAAAAGAGTGAATTCTTTATATTTCGCTTAAACAGTGTTTGAATGCGCTCGTGCCAGAATGGAGCTTTGTAGAAATTTTACAAGGTACATTTGAGAACATTAGATTATGCATAACGTCTATAAGTTCCATTAGTTAGTTGTTATTTTTTTTCTTTTGAAAGTAGTTATGTACCAGCATTTACGATGGCATAACTCACTATAACAAATGACAACTGCTGTGTCAGTTTATGTAGATCTACTAATTCATAAAATTGGTTTGATTGATATTATATTTGTTAAAAGCAGATATTTAATTATTATGTGTGTAACGTAAGTAATCCGTAATATGTCATTATATTGATTGGAAATGAGAAATAATTTATATATATGTATACATTATCTAAGTAAAGTTTTATTTTAAAAAAATATTCAAAGAAATTACCCATTTTCATTTGTAATTTACGAGCGTTATTTTTCAAGTTGGCATAATTTTTGTCGGCGTTAAATTTCAGAAAGATTTTTTTAAATAGACAAAAAATGTGTATACATATGCATTAGATTGTGAGAGAGCTTTACTAAGTACGCACGAATTTAGCCAACTTTGAGATGGTGTACAAGGTGTAATTGATCTCGGATCGACTTGATTTCAAAAGCAGGTAGGATTTAATTTTAATTTTCCACAAATTGTACATTTATTTAGAGTGTGTAAATAGGATAATTAGAGGCGATAGGCTTTTTGGGGAGGTTTGACGACATTTTAAGACATGAAGGGGTTAAAATTTAAAATAAATATGCAAACCAAAATTATGCGGGAATAAATGTAGTACCAAAATTCATTAAGTTGTCTGTAAGAGAAAAAGTGAAGAAGAAAAGGAGGAAAGAGTGCCAAAAAAGCGAAAATTTCTGACGTACCAGCCCCTTTCTATAAAAAAAAGTTTGGGGGAGTGTGGCGCATTTTGCTTGTCTTGAAATTGTAAGAAAATAAGGGATTAAGCTAAAAATAGACACATTTGATATGTGCGGGGGTGGAGCGGGGTGCGTGGGCGGGAGAGGTGGAAAGGGGTAAATGAGCATGTTGTGTTGTGTAGACTCTACTTGAAATAGCTCATTTTAAGAGTCACGTTGTTTAAGTAGCAGAGTGAATTTTTTATGTGAGTTTGAGATGGGGCATTTAAATTTGAATAGTAATTGTAATACAAGTTATAAATGCATAAATGTGTGTAAAAGAAATGGCGGATTTGGAAATGTATGTTAAATGTACTCGTAGATCTCACAAAGTCATTAAAACGTTCGTGCGAATTGTCAAAAATTTCTGTACTTTTCCCAAATTGAAAAACGTTTCCCAAGTTTTAAATGAACGAATTAAATAAGCAGCCATAAAAATCCTTTATTGAGCCATGAAGCGAAGGGTCTAACGTCATAATAAAATGTGACAAGACAAATTGAATTGTATTTATGATTTTTAGAAGATTTAAAGCTGACGAATTAAAATTTAACAGTAAGATGGAAATCAAACACAGCGTATTACTAAGCGTTATAAACGAAATAGAAGATATGATGACGAATATGAAATTTTTGCTTGGAACGCAGCCCAAAAATACATAAATAATCGGACTTCAGAAGGACTTGACAGGCAACGAGCGGAACGTCCATGCAGCGTGAAAAATGAAAATAACTTAACGAGTATTATATTTTTTGAATTTACATAAACCCAAAATAAATCTAAATCCAACCCTAAAAACTCAACCACACTAAATATCCTTATCATTGGCTCATTCCCATTCTCGATACCAAGGTCCGTTGTAATTCACTTTTGCTTTAGCACATTGTCTGGCGCAGATTTTATGCTTAGTAAAAGCTGCTGTGGGCCGATGTTATTATTAATATAATTTATTAACAAATAAAAATTGACAATATTCAGCTTCTGTCGCTTAACATTAATATCTATGTAAAATATGGCTTACAAAGGCACTCGGAAAAATATGTTTTGCAAAAATCTTATTCAGAATGAATTTTACCCGAACCTTCACTTTTCAGTCATTATCGTTTGTAAGGATAAGGTTGATTTAATACACATGGCTTATAATTTTGAATAGGTCCAAATTGGCTACAACTAGGCAAAAATCATATCATTAGCAGGAAATGTGAAACTGAATATTTCTTGACTGACAAACGTGCAGATTATAACGCTCAAGCAGGCATTATAAGATATAAGCCAATGTTTTATTTCAATTTTAAAGTTTTGTAAAAACGCAATTATAGAGCCACAGGTTTTATAAGAATACAATTACAATAAAACATAGCTTTTCAATAAGAATTACAATACGACCATGTGCAATAACACATTTTGAAATCACCATCATGTTCACAAAACGAATTCTCACCAGATACAAGCCGATACTTAGCTTGAGGTGACACACTTTGGCTGTCGTCAGACCGTGTTCGTATCCGGGTGCAAGATCGGGTGACAAAAAATCGATTATCTGGCCAGTTTGAGGTTAGAGAAATCGTTGCGCAAACCCATTCAAGTTTAGATCCACAAACTTTTTTTTCTCCAATTGGCATTGGAAAAAAGCAACATGTTGCTGCATTTTGTTCGTTGCAAGCTGAGCCGCAATGCTGTACGAAGCACGAAACTGTAATTTAAAGTATTTATGAAGATTAAACCAAGTTGATGTTTTAGAAAAATTGTGTACAAAAGCCTTACTATCATCTGCTATCTCAAAATCCGATGGCATGGATAGCTCGTTATTACTTAAGTCAATATTTCCAAATCCATATAATTCCCCTTTCAATTCGTTCTCCAACCTGAGTTTTCCTCCTTCTGGGAAATTCAGATGAGAATAGGTCACAAAATCCCATATTTCTCCTAGTATATATGCGTAGCCTTCACAATCACGCTCTTTGTAATCCCTAGTTTCCATTTCAAAGCAATTATAGCGCCAGTTGCAATGAGCAACAACTTCACTCTCATTGCTGCATATCCACTTATCTGCATACAGTAATCGACAACGCTGGGAGTAACACGTATCTATGATTTACAAACCAAGCAAATGTAATCAGTGTTTTATAATATCATATTAGATTTTGATCATACGAATAAAAATTCAACTTACTAGCAAAAATACTATAAAATGTAAACGAGGAAATGATTATCAAATATTTAAACATGTTTTAATTAATAATGTAAATTGAAATTGTACTTTATTCGTTCTTTGCCATAACAATACTACGTGAGTACAAATGTATTAATTTGATCGCAAAACAAAAAATTGGACTTTGCAACACTAGCAAAATAGCAAATAAATTTTTTCTATACTTCATACGGAGATAATTTAGAAATGACTATTTAATGAACACTTGTATTGTTCTGAGAAGCAATTAAAACCAGAAGACTGAAACGTTCTGAGAAGAAACTAGCGAAAGCAACGAGCCATGAAGTGCAGATAAACGAATGTTATGTTTATGAACGATAACTTTGCGCACAATTATATATGTACTTGTAGCTTTATTTACGCATGTTAGGTTGTGTCATTTAACAGCGTAAGAATAGATTAGAACTTTATTGGCAGTATAAATATGTCAACTAACATGTGTAACAACCGTGTGTAAATGTCCTCGTACTTTTCACACTTTTGTCTGTAGACATATGTCCAGTGTTCATTGATCCAAATTTGTGAAATTGACATGTCGTTTCTTATGTCATGTTAAAATGTCCACAAGTTTATAGTTATAATTACATTGGGTTTATGAAACTCCAAGTTGGCACCCATAAGACACCACATTATATAAGCATAGAAGGTAAACATGTTTTGATTACTATGACTTGTGTAGCAGATGCAAAAATTAATTAATAAATCTTCCTTTCATAAGCCAACCCAATTTCTATTGGGTTATCATGCGTCTTGTGTGAAGATGATAAGTTCGATGGAATTATCCAATCTAAATCTCGTACCCTACTATAAAAGCAATAAGTGTTAGCAGTAAGCTCTCAGTAATTAGTTTACATCGCCTTCTTTATCAATTTACTTGCGAAATTCGAATACCGTTTTTTCCAAAAGAGTTAATTGCATCCGCGTACCGTCCACTAGGGACAAGCCTGCTGCATTGTTATTAATGAACGTAGTTTTTAACTCGAATATTTTTCTCCAAACCATAATCTCTCCATACTAAAAGATCTCCTTTTGTATAGTCCTTTCATCCAATAATTTTAAAATTGATTTTTACAAGAGTACTTTGAAAGAGTGAAGTATTGACTGAAATCTTCTTTGATTTCTTCTATCATCAATAAAGAATAGCTTGTCAACAAAATCTCAGAAATCTTTCGTCTTTTGTCGGAAGTTTTTTGTCTTTTTCAAATTTCATGTTCAAATTTCTAACTAATAATTCGGAAACAATGCGTGTTTTGTAATGTTGCATTGTTTCTGATGCATTAAATTTTTTCCAGTGTAGCATGTTACCTCTCGACACATATATGTGAATAAGTTTAGTAAAAGTGGGCTTATCCGAAAATCGACGTTAAATTTTTTTTTGATTCTGCGTGCTGCTCAGGTTAAAGCTTAAGTTTTTTACGAACACGAGTGTACGTAATATGAAGACAGGATTCTTCTTGTAAGTTAAGCGTAGTCAGTTTGACTTAATACCTTAAACTTACACCGAGGCAGCATGCAAAGCCAAAAATATTTTAACGGTCGATTTTCGGATAAGCCCCCTTTTACCAAACTTACTCACATATTTTGGTCAGTGGGAACATTTGGGTCTGATAATGATTCGATTGAGATTATTTCGTGGCCCTGTGTCAGAATCGGTGGTAAACACGTTCGCCATTTTAAATACATGCGACATTTTTCCCTTATATGCCCGGTCAGAGTTAATAAATCTGTCCCAATAAATATCATGACCCAAGGTGTACTAAGTTTGGTATCAAATGGTTGATGTGTTGAGAAATCGTGTAGACATGCTGGTTCAACATAGGCGGAAAATTTACCGGTGAAACAATTCCGAAGTGGGGGTACCTGTCTTTGTATAATGATACATAGACAGGATGCCACTTCAGAATCTAACAGTCAATACCGCCTATATCGCACCAGCCTTCGTGAAGACAGACAGACGCACACACAGACATACAGACAGAAAGGATATCAATCTCATAACTACCTTTTATCCGATTGCGTCCGTTTCGGTAGGTAATTACAAAATAATGACCCATTGATTAATTGCAGCTTTGAAGTAAATTTGGTTAACCACTTACAAACTTAATGCTCTATGAAACGAACATTAATTTCAGACGTTTTATCAAGGCCATGCATCTATATTAAATTAGCACAAATCTATTAATGTACGTCAAAAGTTACCTCAATTTCATAACCAGTATAACCGAAATCTCGCAGTCTGCTATACATTGTAAAATTGTGATTATTCAACACTTCAATTGTGTGGAACGGAGTAACCTTTCTTGCCATAACGATATTGTAAACATTTTCGCTCTTAAATGCATTGCTGATTACTACACCAGCTAATAATATTCCGCTTATAATAAATCTAAAATATTTCAAATCAGCCATACATGCTGGAAAGGGGTCCCCCTGTTCCAACAAAACCTTCATGATGCACCAAGCACCAGATATTGATTTCACTGTTTTCCCCGCTAAACACGAAATGCAAAAAGAAATCATTGCTACCATACTAACAATCCATATCCAGACATTATCATCAAAAACGGACAGAAATCGTGAAAATGGAAACTCATCCAAGCCTTTGTGACTGCAGCTTACGAATCGAAGTGAACCCAAATTATTTCGAAAGTTAAGTGTTACCATTTGGGATTCATATGGATATTCGTGTAAAACTATCGACCTTTCAAAGTGAAAATTCTTCTTTAATTTAAGTTTCGGATCAAGATTTTGCGAATCAAATGTAACGTTCCCCATGCAAAAGTTAATTATGGATGCATAGGCGAAAGCTAGCATTTGAAGTTTATCCGAATTAAGTCTCCCAAATTTTTGAAAATTTTTAAGTGCGTTTTGTAGAGCTGACTGTTTTGTCCTTGAAATTTCAATTATATGGTACACCAAACTATCCTCTTGATACATATAGAAAGTATACGATTCAAATTTGCTTAGGAAGAGGTCATTTTCTCGATGTTTATCAAGAAACAAAAGATTTTTAATGGAAATACTGTCACGAGTAAGAAAAGTAGTCCGAATTTGTGCAAGGCAAGTTGGACAAGGCGTAACAAGGAAAATTCTTGAAATATGACAGTAAAAACTGTCACCGAGTCTGTTTTTATTCGTTGTGCATTTAGTGTGAGCATAAAGGTGTAGATCTGTAACTGCTTTAAGTTTTCCTGTATTTAGTTAGGAATTTACTTTTGAAAGCCAAAAAATTAAAGAAACAGGGTCGTATTTTGTAATAGATTTTTTAAACTGAATCAATATGTTAAATGTAGTCGTAGACCTCACAAAATCACTAAAACGTCCGTGCGAATTGTCAAAAATTTCTGTACTTTTCCCAAAGTTGAAAACGTTTTCAGGCATGAGCAAATCTACCTGAATTTGACATTGCCAAGGTTTCGAAGCTGATGAAAATACTTTTTGATTTAGTCCAACGCAAATGTTACTATTTTGCAGAAATGGATTAAGTGAAACGAATTGTTTTGACGTTGCACAAGGGTGACTTGTATTATCGTCCCGAACGTTTCGTACCCTGATAAAACTGCGGTTTTGGTTATTTTGAAACTTATCAGGCACAGTCCACAAAAAGTAATGTCTGTATTCAGGATCATGCATTGGATTTGTGATATTTGTTTCTCTGTACATTATCAGAAGCTCAAACTTTCTGAGAATGGATGGCAGTGAAATAGAAGGTTCAATGTCAATTCCGTTGAAATTGTTGATTACAATTAGGCAGTTGTGATCGGCAAACTGTTGAAGAGTTGTAAATAATTTTGATACTGGAGTCCGGCGGTTTAGGGGAGTGGTTTGTGTTTTACCTTTTAAGTATTGCTTAATTTTTTGTTTTAGTTTCGGTTCTTTTTTAGACTCAAAATTTCCCCTTTTCAAATCATTTGGCGTTACGGAATTAAGTAATTTGAAGCCCAAATCATAATCTAGAATGGATGAAAAGGAATTTGAAATAAATAATAATGCTGGCAACAAAAAAACGTGAAGGTATAAATTTTCCATTGCTTTTTAATGTTATAAACGAGTGAATTTTTGATAATTCGCTTAAACTGTTTTGGAATGCGCTCGTGCGAGAATGGGGCTTCGTGGAAATATTAAAAGGTAAATTTGAGAACATTAGATTATGCATTATTTCTATAAGTTCCATTAGTTAATTGTAATTTTTTTGTCTTTTGAAAACAGTTATGTACCAGCATTTATGATGGCATAACTCACTTTAACAAATGACCACTGTCGTGTCAGTTGATGTAGATCTACCAATTCATAAAATTAATTTGATTTATATTATATTTGTTAAAAGCAGATATTTAATTACAAATTGAGTTATGTAAGTAATAAGTAATGGGTTGTTATATTTGTTGGAAATGAAAAATATTTATGTATACATAAATTATCGAAGTACAGTTTTACGACAACTTTGATATCTAAATCATGACAAGTGGCTTATGTTGTCTTGCTAGTTATTGTATTTCCAAAGTGCTAAGACAGAGAAAACGAAAAACATGAAACAGAAGAAGATAGCAAATACCTCAAAGTTATGCTGAACACTGTCTCTAAGTTTATTTTGATAAATATGGAAAATTGTTCCTTAATCTTGCAAATTTAAAAGTAACTACAACATGCGCAAAGCATTTTGGTCCTTAATTAACTAATAAGCAGCTCCATTTCCAAGTATTTTTTAATCCGCAGTTTTGTCTTTCCTAACGACAAAATCAGGAAGGTTTATTGGTTCGAAGCCTTAATCAAATTTCAATCTAGAAGACTGTGACAGTGGGCTGCTTATATTGAGACAACTCGTACTGCCTGTCCTGGTATTTTATGATAGGGGCGTATATTTTATGTGATACCAACTGAGGGGAAGCACATGAATGAAATGGTTTAAACATAATTCACCTATTTTTTTATACAATTTGTTTAACTTCCTTTACAATTTGTTATAATTTATATTATATTTCGAATTGGAAACTATCAGTTCGGGAAGACTGAAAAAGCCCAACATCGACGGTCCTGAATACTATGATGGATAGCTAAGGTGGAGAGTGCAGATTGTGCTACTCTCTCTGAAGCCAAAACCCATCTCATGTCATTCTCAAGGTGCGTCATGGGTTTTGATGCCGTCAAATATGACGAGTGATGTTGAGAGCTACGGCAGACTGGAATTGACAGTGTGTATAGTATGAGGGGCTACAAAACAACATTTTACATGAATCTAGAATTTTTTATGCACAATCAATGCAAATGGTGTTTAAATCATAAATATTCTTTTGAAGAGCAATTTCAAGATAGGTTACAGTCAACAGAAAAATGAGATTTAAAAAAATAACTAATTAAAGACTCGGGTAAGTTGGATTGGATCAATTACAAAAATAATGGATTGTAATTTCTAGTTTACATAAGGTTTTGTTCTGTCAAATTTCTTTAAAATTTTCTTGCCTTCAAATATCGATATTTGAATATTATATCGAAATTTTGTGAGGCAATTGGTTCAATTATCCAGGTAAATGAATTATTGTACATTACCCTTGAATCAAGTTAATATTTCTTGTTGAAATATTACAGCAGAGAAGGGGAACTCTGAGCCAAAAGTATTATTGCTTAAGTCTCACGTTCGTTTGCAAACTTATTTTACAAGGGTTAAATGTGGTGTGGTGAGGCTTACAGAAAGATAGAATGTCATTGAACAATAGGAGATGGACACAATGAACGCTAAAGGATAAGTCTTTAATAAAAGTGTAGGCTGTATTTTCTGTGGGTTTTCAGAAGAAACACAATTGCGTTTACTTATTTAAAATGATGATTTGAATACTACAAATAGTTTTCATTTGAAATTTCATAGGACAGACTCTGGCGACAACTAGGCTAATCAAGGGGTTTATAGCAATAGACCTCGGGGACAGTCCTACATTATTTCAATTCAACCTGGTTTGTTTTTAGGACCAATGATTGTATGCTTTAATTGATTCGAACTTGAAACTGGAAAAAAATCATTTACAGAATAGCAAACCACTGGAATCTCTTAAACAGGTGTAAAATAGAAGCCAAATATTATTCCGTGTGGTAGTATATCTTTAGTCTAAACTTCAAAAAATTTCTGGCTCGCAAAACATTGCTCATAAAAGACGACAATAGCCGTAAATAGTTCGTAGATATAATCATATCAATTTATTCTTTAAGACTTGTCCGTAGCATTAACATATTATATTATATTATAACTAATTAGTTTTTATATATAATTAAGGATCGAAATAGGTAATTTATATAGGAGTTATTGGACATCAAATACAGGTAAGTAAAAGTAGACATGACAGGGATACTGAATTTCCCCGATGTACAGAAAAAAATGTTGGATTCCAAAGTACATATGTAAAAGGAATTCAAAGCAGACATTTAAGTCTGTTTATTTAAATACACGTTCGTAGTAATTTATTTTGGAGGTAATGTGCTGAAATACGAAGACTTGAAAGTAATTTTTACAGTAAAAAGTCATAATTTCTAAAGTTTAACAAATACAATACACAAGTTCAAGTTGTTCGCGAGGTGAAATCTATTAGGTTGATACAAGAAAAGCAAATAAGTGTAATCATCCGAAATTATTTCGTCCTTTAAATAATCACATACAAATGACATCCGATTTGCTTTGTATTTTGCAAGGTTGTAGAAATTATGCATTCACGATCCCCAATTTCCGTAATACAAAGAATTGACTGGATTTCGTCCAAATTTAGTCCAAGGAGCATATTTGTTTGGTTTCAAATTGAACTACATCTAATTCATAGCTTAAATTTGCTACGGTATGTTAACATAAGTTTTCAAATATTGTGTTCTAAACTTCGATAAGTTTTGTCATCAAAAATAAGGTCCAGAAGATATCAAAAAATATTTATCGTCAGCTATATTTAAGTTTACGTTTTTTAATCTTTTATCCAATTTTTCCTCCATGGCAACACAATTTCAATGGCACGGTGTGCGTCTGCATTCTGCATTTACTTTTAACAAGCTATTATATGTATCCTCACAAAGTTAGTTTTGATTTTAAAAGTGATCGTTTGAGATTTGAACACAATCACCGGAAACTCATTCCTTTCTACTTTGTTTCGATTGGGCTTTCATTGATTCTTGGAGTGCCATGCCTTCTAGCACCTATTTTGAAATACATTTTTCTTTCAAACAAACCTAGTGGCATAAAGCTAATTTCAGTATGTGCAACCCAAAGATTGCAACGTTGGGGCCCCGACGGTTCGGCACAAATGCCAATTTTAGTATGTGCAACCCAAAGATTGCAACATTCGGGCGTCGACGGTTTGGCATAAAGCCAATTTTAGTATGTGCAGCCCAAAGATTGCAACCTTCGGGCCCAGACACTTTGGCATAAAGCCAATTTTAGTATGTGCAACCCAACGATTGCAACATTGGGGTCCCGACGGTTTGGCACACATGTCAATTTTAGTATGTGCAACCCGAAGATTGTAACGTTGGGGCCCCGACGGTTTGGCATAAAGCCAATTTTAGTATGTGCAACCCAAAGATTGCAACATTGGGGTCCCGACGGTTTGGCACACATGCCAATTTAAGTATGTGCAATCCGAAGATTGTAACGTTGGGGCCCCGACGGTTTGGCATAAAGCCAATTTTAGTATGTGCAACCCGAAGATTGCAACGTTGGGACCCCGGCGGTTTGGCATAAAGCCAATTTTAGTATGTGCAACCCGAAGATTTCTAGCGTTGTGACACCGGCAGTGTGGCTAAAAGACCAAATTCATTTGAAAAGTGAACAGTAAAAGGTAAAATTAAAATGATTTAAATATCTTAATACAATATTGAGAAACGTATTTTACCCTCCATCAAACGTCCCTACTCCCAACTGCTCACAAGCTTACAACACAATTACCCCCAGAAGTGATAATCCCTTCTCTTCTACCCTCTTCTTATTGTCCAAAGTCAACTTTGTTAGTAGTAAACAATCGAATATTTTTTTTTATTATTTAAATTTATCTTTACCCACTTGCTTTTAAGTTTTTTCTTTTACTTACTTTACGTTACACGCTCCACCCAACAGTTCAAATATGGACTATAAACTCAGTACCGAGCGATAAAGCCACTTAAATGCATGAAGCCGAAAAATCTAAATAAGATTGCCACGCCTTCCGAAAAAACGATTGACCTCCCAGCAAGATCTGAGGACATCATCATCCAGTTCCAGACATCTACCCAGTGAAAAGACGGAAATCTGCCTACAAAGAAGATAAACAGAATAAGGAAAATCACTACTCAAAGCAATATAGATTTGGCTGAATGAATGCCTGAATGAACTTAATTAGGTTGATAAATCAGCTTATAGCTAGGAGATTAATAATAGGGCGGGTTTTCCATAAACTATGAAAAATGCATAAAATTGTTTTGTATGATGACAAATTTGACCTATTTGATATACACATGTACATAGGCATATTTATGTATCAAGATTGGCCAAACACCCATTTGAACTTAACGTTGTCGTCGCCCACTAGTATATTAATATGATTTGGCCAGTTTATATAGTGTACGTTTTAATAGTCGCCCTAATTTACAAATTGTTAAAGTTTCAAATTTTAATAAAGTTGCCCACCCCAGTGCGGAAAAATAAGGGCAAAGAAATGTCTTTCAGTTGGTATAGTTTTACAATGACCAGTAGACAAAAGAGGAATTGTCACTTGAAGAACGATAGCTGTCAAGCAAAAAAGAAAGTGTTAAAGTGAATTGTAAACTTATTTTTGTCATATGTTGTAATACATTAGGATTTGGGAAACTTACATATATGGACAAAACTTGAGAAGGAACGAGGGACTTGAAGATATCACTGAACTTGCTACAAGTTCTATGTTGACTTATACAGGAAACTTGAATGACGCTAACATAATTTAAGCTGGAACTGATTGCGAATAAACTTGATCTAAGACCTGAAATGCAAATAATGGATGTTGGATGTGGATAGAGCACTGTATGCAAATATTTGGCCGAGAAAAAGCAAGTAGAAATAGCCATGGGTTTGAACATTTCGAAAGAGGGGGTTTTGTATGGCAAAAACTGTGTAAAGAACTTCCGGTTTATATTTGGCTTCACTTTTACTTTAAAAAAATTGATCGAATAATTAGTGTTGACATGTTTGAACATGTTGATTATTGGAAGTCTGGAAGATTTTGACTTAAGTTTATATCTTGTTGAAACATATGCAACCTTATATTATAGTAGTTAATTTAAAGGTAATTTCTTTATTCTTTTCTTCATTTCATTTGATCTACCACTTTACATATCTATGAAAAAAAGTACCCAAAGCACACTTTGAAGTAATATTTTTACATAATTATTGCCAACCATTATGCTAGACCGAAAAATGGCCCACAATATTTTATGTATGTTTATAAAATGTCCATGCATCATCATCAATAGAACTTAAGTAATTACTTTCTGGATTTTTATACAAGCGTTCCTAACTACCTAAATTATTCGATATTTAATTAACATACTTTTGCTACTGTAATAATAAAAACGATTGGCTTAAGACACAATATTCTACTCCGCATATATTATCCAATTTTCAGGTTGAAAAATAAAGTGATATGATATTGTATATTTCTCCGAACATCAATAAAAAGCATTTTTCGTTAGAATACAGAAATAAAACGCAAATCATAGCTTAATCAATAAAATACTGAAGAATATTTGTCCTAAATCTTATTTTTAATCATATCATTTAAGTGCTCCGAAATTTTAAAATTTACCAAGTAAAAGCACTCAGTTTCCAAAATGAATCCTAGTCTACTTCAAAATATTTTAATTTTAATCATTTCACATAGTTGTATGTGCTTTAATCTGACTACTTCATGGTATCAACTAAATTTGACTCCTATACAAAATATTACTGTGGAAACAATAAAATTAGAGATTTACAGCAACAGTGAAATAGGTAAAGTCTACAATGAGTAAAAACAAACTACAAATCACTCCTACGAAACAATTGCCAATCGAAACAAGCTTTTTGATGAACGAGGTCAACAAAGTGCTTAAAAGTAGAGAACAATTTTAGAGGAACAAATATTCACCCGTTTTTTAAATTCTCTGCAATACTCAGAAGAATACAATTTGCAAAAATAAAAGTTAAACACAGTCAGAACTCGAGAAGATGGGCTACGTCCAAACTGGTTTGGTTTCCATTTTTAATGCCATCTTTAATAGCTAATGGGTCAGCACAAATAAAGAATGATACAAATGTTAACCAAGTAGAACATCCTGGTCATCTGTCTAGCCTTTATAATGGAATAACACCATACTATAGTGCTACTCCTATGTATAGCCATTGTGTTTGCCTAAACTTGGACAAATTTTCTGCCGCAACGAGACCTTGGAATTGTCAGATTGAAGTCAACTTGTTTATGCCAGGATATATATTTACAAAGCTTAAATGGCCTTCCATATTTTCCCGTGACAAGATTCGCTCGAACGTACCGTTTGCTCATATGGTACCTTATGGTGTGCCACCAATTAGTATTTTACTAGCGGAAAAATCCACAATAACTTGGAATGCTTTGCCGCAATGGATGTACGGAAATTTATTGGGTCCTAGTGAGTCCAATTTCGTTTACATAATACACAATAATATTATTGTAGCTGGACAAGTTCATTGCAACTGAAACAAATTGCAAAAGGGAATAGATAGAATGCAAAGTAGATAAGCTACATGTTCTTGTACCATGTTCTGACTTTCATGAGGGTTTCTATTCGCAAGAGTTGGCTTTAAAAGTAGCTACATTTCAAAATTTCATAGGAGCTGCAACACCATCAACCAATCAGCTCAACCGGTGGGACCCATTTAACTTAGTAACTGGCAGCAAAATTAAAAACCAGACAATAAATTTTTTGAATAATTACGCATTAAAAACTTTAAATGTTAAAAATGTATTAGCGCACCTTCAGAAAACTAAAGATTTGCAAAGTCGCCTGTCAATGTCTTAAGCGTTTGTGCTTCGTTCAGTATTTGGAAACTATACAACAAAACATTATAGTCTAGATCACAATTTGGAAACACCAGTTCTGCAATCATTAACTTGGCGCTTTGGCTTCACAGATGAACATGAGTCTCAAGCTTTAAAGTTATTAAATAAACTTACAAAAAGTGCTTAGCAGCGCATATAAAAGTACCAACGTTTATAACATTGTTACACCCAGAAAAGTGATTCCGTACACTTTATTTGAGGAATTAGTTGCAGAAAATATATCGATATACATTACAACCGAACATGTAGCCTATTTTTTGGACAATGACAGTTATATGATGTTTGCTATAGGAGGAAAATATAGTTTTAATCAATATCATGGCTCAAATTGTCTAATTCCCAAAACAAATGTTGAACTTGTTAACTCCAAAGGCTACCTTGGTACCGTTGCAACGTTTCCCACATATGCGTATATCATAAAACATGTGGATAAAGGACAAAGTAAACTTAGACAAGTTATTTTTAAGTCTGAATTTCATCCACATTTAGTAGACTTTTTGCAATCCTTATTTAAGATGTTAAGCACCCTTGCACGATCAAAACTGCCACAATTTGACAACCTAAACCGGAATGGTTCAGAAAGATTGAAGGAATGGAACGTTGCACTTTCCCCAAACTTTTTGAAGAACCAAGAACAACTAATAAACAACACTTTGAAGAATTGTGCTAAAACAGCATGGATTATGCCAATTTATACTGCTTACGAACTAGCTAAATCGTCAAGACGAATAGGTTTACATTCGGACATTAGAATTGAAGAATACTATAGAAAGGACTTTTCCCTACTATTGTATGGATTCATTCCACACTATGTTTTGCAAAGAATATCATACGTATCGGAGTCTGGAGTGTTTGAATGGTGGCATGGGTTACATATAAAAGGGATCGGAAATACTAACAACCCTTCTCCGCAACTTAGTAAACCCAGTATGAAAGGAAACATACTCGTAATTTTTATCATTTGGATGTCGGGCGTTACTTTTGCAATATGCTTGTTTGCCTTTGAAAATTTTAGAACATTCTACAAGGTAATTGTGTTTATTACAACTAGCAGCATCAGAGTTTTACTTAAACTCTGTAAATATTTGGTTTCTATGAATTTCAAACTTATGTATACGTATCCAACGCCTGAAAAGGAGTAGCTTTATAAATGGCAGAAAAAGTAAGGGTAAAGTTATATGTTTAAACCTGTTTTCATTTGACAAACACGAAAACATGTAAACTGTATGAGCTTTTAATTAAAAAATAAGCGAAAATTAATTAGTTTTGATGAAGTGTCTGTAGAGACCTGCAGTTTATGCTGTATTGTAACGTGTTGGGTAACAACTGACTTATACTTATAGCTATAAATATTATTATACAAAACTATTCTCATATAAAATTTTCCATATTTTTTCCACAAATATTTGAGTTCATTAAAATAATTAAACTCTGCTCAAAACGGAAAATAAAAGTACAGAAACGCCGTTTGCTAATTTACCATATAAACCATCAAAGTAGGCTAGAACTATGGTGATGTAGATTTACAGTGGGAGACACTCATAGGAATTCCACTCCGGGGGAGTGGAATCCCCCTCCCTAGACGCGAAGTGGAATCCCACTCCGACGAAGTTAAATTCTACTCCCACGGAGTGGAATTCTACTCCTTAGCTCCACGGATGCATATTCTACTCCCAGGGAGTGGAATTCCACTCCCTGAAAAAAGTTAGTATTCCGGCATTCGGCGACGGGCTGGTTCAACTAGCTTAGCGTAAAATCTTTAAATGCATGATTTTTATTATAAGGATGAATATTCCCTTCCGACGGAGGGGAATTCCACTCCCTGGAAGTGGAATATTCATCCATACTTAACTATTTTTTAAATTTCGCTTGTAATTAAAAATTAAAAAATTTGAAAACTATTTGAAAACTCTCCCTTATTGAGTTTAAAATTCTCTATTTTTTAGTGCTTTTTTATTTTAAAAATAATTAGTTTTGTCATCAGTAGTTAATTAACAACTTTTAACTTTTTAAATTAATTTATTTCAAAAAACGCGCGGTAAATTTTAAAAACGCACGGTCAAAATGTTCGAAATTTTATGAAGAATTTAATGGTTTAATCAGTTTTCTGTGCTCGAGATTTAAAAGTATGTGCCTGGTGCTTTGAAAATTTAATCAGTGATTCCGGGGTGGAATTCCACTCCCTGGGAGTGGAATCTCCGTCTTTTGAAGCAAAAAGTAGCAAAAAACTTGCCAAGGGATGGGAATTCCCCTCCGTCGGAATGGAATTCACATCCATTGCAGGGAGGGGAATCCCACTCCGCCGGAGTGGAATTCCTATGAGTGTCTCCCACTGATTTAAACAAAGTTTTCGTTTAGAATTACCTTTTGTATCTTTTTAAGCAATCTATTTAAAGATAAATTCACTGTTGTCAAAAATTTACCTTATAGATACGCATAATTTAAACGAAAACGTTAAGCTGTAATTAATGTTTCAAATAAAGTAAAGCTTGGTGGTATTTTTTTTCTATAAACCATTCTTGTAACTTTATTTCGATGCCTTTTGTGTGTCGCTGGATATGAAAACACTGCAAATTTAAAAGCACTACTTTTCAGACAATCATACATATTTCATACTCCAGATTTCCAGCATTTCATTGAAACAAAATGCAAAAATGCAGGCTGAAAATTTTAAATTGATTAAAATTAAATCGATTAGAAAATACAATTGTTATTCTTGTAAATTAATTAAATGAATTACTCATGTACATTTTCAAGTATTTATGAATAGATTTTAATTTCAAAGTTATTTGAGAAAAATGATATTTTTTTACACATTTTCTCTTCTGTTTTGTTTAAACTCCAGTTAGTTCGTTTCTCTAGAAATTCATTTTTTTGTCGGTTTCTGATGCACCCAAAAATGCATCCATCACATGGGCGGAACACTACGCATGTATTCTTGTGGTAAAGCCAATTAATTTATTGGAATACTAGTAGACTCAGGTAAGTATTTTTAAGATATTTAAAAATGGAAGCAAGTAAAATATTTCAGCGACCTCTTTTTATATTTTAATTGATAATTTATGCTTGTTTTAATTACAGTGTTTAAATTTTGTGAATTTTATTTATGGGTAGGTTGTAGCCGTAAATACTATTGAGCCACAAGCATCCACTTCAGCAGCAGCTGCCACAGCATCCTCCTCCACTTCCGGTTCTCCATCCGCCGCACCTGTACAGCAACGACAAACAGAAGAACAGATGGATTTTCACCTGAAGGCTTCCGTGAAACAGTGTCAGCAGTTGTTCGTAGCAACTTGCAGAGTCAAACTGCAAAGATGTCAGGTACCTGACGCGCCCGCACACGAAAGCATCGCCAATGTCGTCAACGCCCCCGCACTTGAAAGCAACGCCAATGAAGCCGTCGCCGCCGCCGCACCGACAAGTGAAGCTTCAGGTGACTCAGGAGATCAAGTCTCCCAAGTCAAAGAGGAGGCGGACACCAGTTTTTGTGAAGAGGTCCCTTCGGTTCCTCCAGGCTTTGTTGCTTTAAGAAGCGCTCGCAAATTGGTTGACTACAGCAACTCAGAAAGTGACTCGTCCTCCGAAGATGACATCAAAGTATTTTATACTTCTCGGGCGGCGGCATCTTCAACCCAGAAGAGACCTGTGACTCGGTCGGCTGCTCGAAGGCGTCGTGGTTTAAGAAAGGCGATAAAACTGGAATATGAAAGTGACTCCACCTCCACCACCGGAAGTGGTTCTTGTTCAGAAGATGGCGACGATGATGTGAAAGATGTTCGTCTCCCTTCAGCAGCACCTTCAACGAAGGAGAGAGCTGTTAGCAAGAAGAAGATTGGAAGAGGTGCCCCCAAACGGAAGTCCCGGTTTTTTCCTTGCAAAGTTTGCAAAAAGGCTTTTAGTTCAAAATCTTATTTGAGAGATCACATGAACAAGCACACTGGAAAGAGACAATACAAGTGTGAAAAGTGTAGAAGGTCGTTCTCGTGTCCTAGCAGCCTCTCAAATCACAAGAGGAAAAGGGACCACCGAAATGGCGTCTGCCCCCAAGAAATGGAAAAGTATGACGGAAGCTGGAGGCCGAAGGGACCCTGGACATGTAAGATTTGCAGGAAGAAAATGAGACACCCAAGAAGCTATTTAATCCACATGAGGATGCACCGGGGAGTGACGCCATTCAAGTGTGCAGAGTGTGAAAAGGCGTTTGTGAGGAATAGTACATTGTCTGAGCACAGTAAGATCCACAGTGGAGTTTGGCAGTTTAGCTGTGTCTTTTGCGACAAAGGATTTCACACTCAATCCAATCTCTTTGGTCATCTGCGATGTCACACGGAGGAGAAACCGAATTTCTGCGTGGTGGACGGATGTGGAGCATCTTTTAATCAGTTGAGTTCTCTCAAGAAGCATCGACGAATGATTCATTTTAAAAAATAATGAAAGAAAAAATTATGATAAATTTTTTTGTTCCTTTTCAATGTGTTCATTAGTGCCTTTAAATAAATTATTTAAAAAGGTTGTAAACGATTATCTCTACCAAATCTTTTAATTACTCTGATAATTTTTATTTACAATTAACTGGAATAAAATTATTAAACTGAACATATACATACATTACATACTTAATTGGCTGGATAATGCAAATCTGTACTAATTGCCGCCCCCATCAATAACTTGCCAAAAGTGAATGTCGAACTCTTAAACTGTTTCGCCTTCAAATTAATAAATGAGTACTCATACTGCGCCATTAAATGAGGTGCACTCCCACAATCAATCTCTATCCTGCCTCGATCGCCCTGATTGGGTACTGGGTACAGTCCAAAATATTCTTAACCCTTTCTCCTCCAATCTATTCATCCATGGCACAATTTTCCCATAAATTTTCGCCTTATCCACCCACACATGCGACTCCACTTGTAACTGTCCAATAGGCAAAATCTCCGCCCCCGCAAAGTCGTTCATTAACATAGTCAATCCATCAAACTCCGCCCCTTCCACATCCACCTTCAGAATATCAATCCATTGATGACCATTTATATCCATCAGCTGTTTTACACTTTTAAATGTTTTATTTCCGTTTCCGGTCCCACTTGAAAAATCTGCTAAACCATACTTCCCGAACGTGACCCTCGGGTTCTCTGAAGGATTGTCCGACGCTTCGCCAAAACGACGGTACACCAAATTTGCATTTTTTTCACTCGGCACCTTGTGCACGACACTTCACCAAATGCAAATTTTTCAGATACGACGATTAACCAAATTACAAAAATGTGCATGTGACATAAGGCCAAAAATGAAAATATAGCATGCGACGTTTGGACAAAAAATATTGGTTTCATTTAAATCAGAGTTTGTACCAAAATATACAGAAATATGGGTTTCAGTTTGACTATCAGAAGAACCATGATTTTAGAAATAATGATAAGATAGTGGCAGCGCTTGCGTTTGTACCTTTCTTTCATGTTAAACGACGATTTGATCCAATAGGGAAAAAGTTTTCTAAGGCTTAGGCCCCTTTCGTAGATTATTTTCATCGTACGCACATTGTATTGGAAAGTATAGTGCTGAGCCTATATTTGAAATTAAATTGTGCAATATGCATAGTCGCGTTCTTAACAAGATACATAGAACATCCAATGCTGTTGAGGATTGGAACAATAGATTTATGTTGTCTGTTCAGGCATTCCAATACCCACTTTGGAGGTTCATTTTAGCTTAAAAAAAGATCAATGCAGAACTGAAGATATTTTAAGTACTTTCATATTGGTGTTTTGTTACCATTGCCGAAGAAACAATATAGGGAAATCAACAAACACATAGTAAGGTTGTGCAAACAATACAAATTGTGCATTAAAACTAACGCTGAGTTTGACGGATGGATAAGACATACTTAAGCAGTCATTCCTACACTTGGATAAATGGATATTTTGTGGTTATATTGTAATTTTTGTTGTTGTTGATGTCTGTTTAGTATCGAAAAATAGAAAATGATTGATCATAAAAAAGATCTGACCAGATAAATTTTATACTTTGTAAACACAATTTTTTATTACATGCGATCTTTTTTCAGCTTGACATTGGTTTATATTGTAAAGCACCTTGTCGCTAGGATTATACTTCATATTTGGTGAAGTGTCGTCATTGAAAAAAATTTATTTGGCTGTGTCGTCACTAAATAAATTTGATTTTGGTCAAGTGACGTCAACTAAATTTCAACTTTTGGCTTAGTGTCGTTTTCAAAAAAATTTTTTTGGTTACCGTCGTTGGTTAAACGTCGCGTTAGCGAAGCGTCGCGCCACGCTCTGAAGATATAGGCTTGGATATTTTATCCACTGTGTGGTCATACGCCCAAACATTGCAGTCCGTGGCATCCAAAAGATCCGCTTAAAAACTGGAGTCGCCGTTCACTCCAAAACTGTAAATCACACAGGTCCGATTTGAATCCGAATAGAGTTCCCGCGCTCCACAAACGTATTTGTGTCCATTCAGATTCACATTGCCCCAAGAGGCTACCCTGTAAGGACAAGTGAATGTTGGGCGATAAAGTTTGAAAAGTTTTCCACGAATTAGAAGATCTTCGTTAGTTTTGAAGGCTTCACGAATCATAACGTGGCGCTCCATTTTCCTTAGTGTGTAAGCAGATGTGGATAAATTGTCAGTTGAAACTTGGAAAGGATGTTTTAATTGTGGACGAGGGACTTGTTAGAGCATCGGTTTCGGTTTCCGCAAGGCCCTGATTTCCGGGAACGGGAAAGATTTAATCCATAGAGGACGATAACAAGAGTGGAGAGAAGCGATACAAGTGTGAAAAGTGTGGAAGGTCGTTCTGGTGCCCGAACAGCTTCTCATATCCCAAGAAGAAAAGGGACCAACGAAATGGCGTCTGTCCCGGAGAATATAAAAAGTATGATGGAAGCTGGAGACCGAAGGGATCGTGGACATGTAAGATTTGCAGGAAGAAAATGAAACACACAAAAACCTATTTAAACCAAATGAGGATGCACCGGGGAGAGAAGCCATTCAAATGTGGAGAGTGTGGAAAGGCATTCGTGAGGAATGATCATTTGTCTGTGCACAGTAGAATCCACTCTGGAGTTTGGCAGTTCACTTGTGTCTTTTGCGCCAAAGGATTTCACTTTCAATCCAATCTCTTCCAGCAACTGCGAGGTCACACGGAGGAAAAACCTTACTTCTGCGTTGTGGACGGATGTGGAGCATCTTTTCGAGAACCGGGTCATCTCAAGAGTCATCGACGAATGATTCATTTTAAATAATAATGAAAGGACAGTTGTTTTATTGAATGTGTTCAGTGGCGCCTACAAATTCATTATGTCAAAAAAAGCTGTGCATGATTGTCTCTAGCAAATCTTTTAATTACACTGATAATTTGTGTTTGCAATTAACTTGAATAAAATGCAAAATTGTCTCAGAATACCACAGAAAAATAAATTAACTATATTTTTTTAATTGTGAGTAAACCTGATGAATTCTCCAAATCCTCGCGATAGCACAAGGGCTGATTTCAATGAACCCCTCCCAATTTTACCCACCAAATGGATAACAACAATGCAGGACCAGTTCTCAATTAAGAACAAAGTTTCAGGACTCTAGCTCCCGAACAATGATGAAAAATAAAGATCAAAACCAAAAATGCTTCCAATTCCAGTTGCAAAATATTAGGACTTTATTTCTCAAGTTGGACCAGTTTGACAGACAACTGACCAACGACTATTACCAATTACAAAATTTACTTCCGTATTTATACGGTTTTCAGACAGAGAAAAATATTGAAGTTACAAGACAAAGGATAAATTGAACTACAATAATGGTCAAAGTGCAACGAAAATGCGCACTATATATAAACAAAAAGAAAACATCGAAATGTTTCTTAATGAAGCTAACAATAGATCCATGAAGAATTCTAATAAAAAAATAAACAAATAGTGTATCCGGAATATTTTCGAATTAATTAGTGAACAAAAAAGTGTTCCAAAGTCCATTCTCCCTTACCACTGGAATATGCTCCCCCCGAATGACATCGTTATTCCTTATCTTGAACCTTCTTTACGTCCAGCTTTCCAAGCTTGACCACTGGCCGCCGATAGATGCCGACCTCCGTTTTGACTTCCACCGCTCGGACTATGCCATCCTTGCCAGGAAATGTCTGCGTCACCACACCCAAGGGCCATGAATTTCTCATCAGGCTTTCATCCAGGACCACAACCACATCACCAACTTCGATGGAAGGCTGCTGCTGATGACACTTTGCTCGGCGTTGCAAAGTTGGAACGTACTCCCGCACCCATCTCTTACATAACATATCTGCTAGGGCTTGACTTTGCCTCCACTGTCGGTCGAACTGGATATTAACCCCATCAAAAACCCCTGGAGGTGTTTTATGGCTGGAGGTCCCAATAAGGAAATGGAACGGTGTAAGTGCCTCTGGAGGTTCAGGATCCACTGGGACATCCACCAAGGGTCTGCTGTTGACTGTTGCTTCGGCTTCAGCAAGCAGAGTCTGAAGTACTTCATCCCTTGGCGTCCTGCTTGTCATGATGACCTTCAGCGAGGTCTAAGCAGACCGGACCAACCTTTCCCAGCTTCCCCTCATGTGAGGTGGCCCAGGAGGAATAAAGTGCCACTCAGTCCCCTGGACATCTAGATCGCCAGTCATCCTCTCAGTATCAAGCTCCTCGAGCGCCAAACGAAGTTCCTTTTCCGAGGCCCTCAGATTGGTCCCGTTATCACTCCAAAACTGTTTGGGCTGGCCACGTCTTGCAGTCTTGCCACTGTGTTCATGCAGGTGAACAGCACACCGTATCGCTTCTCCCTTCTTCTTCCAACAGAGACTCCCATTGGACCAAAGTAGTCCATTCCGCAAACATTGAATGGACGAGGCTGAGGCTGAATCTTTACGTCAGGCATGGCACCCATCATCGGAGCTTGTCCTTTGACCCTCCGTTTTTGGCAAAATAGGCATTCCCGAACCACTTTCCGGATGGCACTTCTGACCTTATGAATCCAAAATCTTTGTCGTACCTCGTTTCGTACAAGGTACTCGCCAGCATGATGGTGGAGTTTGTGGTAGTACTTGGCTTCACAAAAAGTTGAAATGTTTTGGATTGATGATGTGTTCGTTACGGGAATACTGGTAAAATATCTAAAGAAAAAGTCGAAATGGACCTGGGCTCCAAAATATAAACACCTTTGGGGTAACGTGACTATTGATAAAACCGAGTTTAGAGAGTTTTGTGAGATTCAGGATTGGAATGAGAAACGAGAGTTTAGGGTGATGGCGTATGTGCCGAGGGGAGAGTTTTTCGAGAGAGATATGATGTGTATGTGGAATAAAACGTTGCATGACAAAATTTTTAAGTGGTCAGATTAAATGTTCTTATTAAAATATTAACTAAGTAAAGTAAACCTTAACTTTTTATACAAATTCATTTTCATGTACTTCAGAATTTTTACAGTATGTAAAGGTTGTAAATAGCATGGGTTTAGCATGTTTATTCTATGGATTTACACTGACACGGGAAACTGAATGAATTATTGTCCAGTGACCTTGAATCAAGTTAATATTGCTTGTTGAATTATTGCAGCAGAGAAGGGGGAATCTGAACCAAAAATATTATTGAGTAAGACTCACATTCGTTTGCAAACTTGTTACAAAAGAATTAAATAATGGTGGTGGCCACGTGTGGTGAAGCTTACAGGAACATAGCATGTCATTGATGGGCACACTGAACACTTATGTATAAGTCTTTAATAAAAGTGTAGGCTGTATTTTCTGTGGGTTTTCAGAAAAATGCAATTGCTTTTACTTACTCAAAATGATGATTTGAGTACTCCAAATCGTTTTCATTTGAATTTTCATGGGACCGACCCTGACGACAACTAGGCTAATCAAGTGGTTTATAGCAATATACATCAAGCACAGTCGTACAATATTAAAATTCAAGCTGGTTTGTTTTTAGGAACAATGATTGTATGCCCTAATTGATACGAACTTGAAACTGGAAAAAAATCATTTACAGAATAGCCAACCACTGGAATCTCTTAAAAAGGCGTAAAATAGAAGCCATATATTATTCCATTTTATTGTAATTTTTAGTCTATACTTAAAATCGTTCGGACTCGAAAAATATCGCTCATAAAAGACGACAATAGCCGTAAATATTTTGTAGATATAATCATTCTAAATTTATTTTAAAGACTTGTCCGTCGCATTAACATACTATACTATATTATAACTAATTAGTTTTTATATATAATTAAGGATCGAAATAAATAATTTATATGGGAGTTATTAGTCATCAAATAAAGTATATAAGTTACTAAGAATTCAAAGCAGTTATTTAATTCGCTTTATTTTAATATGCATTCATTGTAGTTTTATTTTGGGGGCAATGTGCTTAAATACGAATAACTTCAAAAGACTTTTTATCGGCAAAATATCATAATTTCTTAAGTTTAACAAATACAATACGCAAGTTCAAGTTGTTCGCGAGGTGAAATCTGTTACGCTGCTACAAGCAAAACAAATTATTGTAATCCTCCAAAATTATTTTATGCTTCAACCTTTAAATAATCAAATAAAAATGACATCAAATTGCATTTTATTTTGCAAGGTGATAGGAATTATGCATTCACGACCCCCAGTTTCCGTAATACATAGAATTGTCTGGTTTTTGTTCAAATTTAGTCCAAGGAGCATATTTGTTTTGTTTCAAACTGTACTACTTCTGATTCAAAGCTTAAATTTGCTACGGCATTTAAAACATAAGTCTTAAAATATTGTGTTCTAAACTTCGATAAGTTTCGTCTTCAAAAATTAAGTCCAAAAGATATCAAAAAATATTTCTCGTCAGCTATATTTAAGTTTATGTTTTTTAATCTTTTTCATTTAATTTTTCCTCCATGGCAACACAATTGCAATGGCAAGGTGTGCGTCTGCATTTCCTATTAACAAGCTACTATATGTATCCTCACAAAATTGGTTTTGATTTTAAAAAAGGTCGTTTGAGATTTGAACACAATCACTGGAAACTCATTCCTTTCTACTTTGTGTCGATTGGGCTTACATTGATACTTGGATTGCCATGCCTTCTAGCACCTATTTTCAAATACATTTTTCTTTCAAACAAACCTAGTGGCATTACTGTTGTATTTATGATGATATGGCTAGCTTACGGTCTTATCGAAGTTACTACAAATTTTCTTGTAATTTTCTATAGTGAAACATTAGCAAGCTACATGAGTGAATTAGTAAAATACCATAAGCAACTGCGTACCAATATAAACCCTTTCCATTCCCATCATCAGAAATCAATTACTCAAAATTATAAAAATTATAGTTTAGCTCGTCATATCAATGATATAAATTTGGAATTTCTAAAACTTTTACGACGTAATGAAAATTGTGACTATTTGGGAATTTGTATCTTTAATCAGGCCGTGTACAGCACATTTATTGCTTGGATACTTCCACCAATCGGGTATTATTTGGAGATGGATCCACTTGCTCACATGATTAAGGATTTTTTGTCAATAGTTCCATTGGAATATCATTCCACATTTCTTAAATCGTCTCTTTCGGTTTTAAACTTGATATTGATATACGTCATTGTATTGGAAGCTTGTCGAACAAATACGTTGATACTCATATTTTCTATGTTGCACCAACATTTAATACTGAATTGTGTGAAATTTCTTCAATTTCAGCGTGTGAGTTTAACTGTGCTTAGAAAATATGTACAACTTCAAATTTTATTTCAATGCGGTCAATGTATTACACAGACGCTCTTAGGAGCAGCCTTGACAGCAGCTTTTTTCATTACGCTAATTGTAACTTGCTTCACTGCTATCGGGTGGAAAATATTTCCCTGGGAAATATACTTAGCCATATTTCCCGCAACACCAATAACTTATGTCATAATAAATGTACTGTTTAATTACACTGTCTCAATTGAAAGCATAAGTCGGTGTTTGGTATATTATCAGTGGCCTAATCAAGCAATGAACATGCTTAAAACAAACAAGGCAAATTGGATTTCAGTTCGTTGTTTTAAAAAGACGATTCAAATTTATAGACCACTGATATATCATTCCGGTAAATTATTCATCATAGACAAAGCCACTAAAACTAACTATTACAGTTATATTATTGTTTATACGTCTAACTTGTTACTGCTTTTTAGTATGTATACAAGTATTTAATTTTAAACTATTGACTGTTTTTGTCCTCTGTATTGTCATCCAGATTCGATTTAATATTGCAAGGCCAATTGAATCACAGACACCCACAATTATAATTTCTTGCATATTTAAAGGTCGCTTTGAAATATTGTACAAACGCTCACTGTAGACGCTTAAGATTTTTGGTTTATACATTCGTTTCATGTAGTTTTAGGGAACTAAATTAGGATTAAGGATAAAATCTCATTCAACGATGATTACATTTTCAATGGAAGGATGTATTAGTAATTTGTTTTATAAAAGAGTATCATTTGCTTCTAACGCAAACGCGATTTAAAGTTTTAATGCATTACATAAATGAACAGATGTATAAATGAAAGTCCAATAATTGTTAATAAATCTTCAGTCCCGGTTTATTCATTATACGTGACCTAATAGATACATACGTCTTCAGAATTATCATTTTTACCTGCAAATTTAAACGCTATTGGAGGTACAAATAGATTTCTTTATGACACAAGACAGAAATCAATTTACAGCTCTCCAAATTTTATCCGTTAAATATTGAACATTACTTCTTAATTCCGAAGCGAGTTATAAATATGGTCTTTTATAGAACTATATTATCACGGTAGCATTTTTTATAGTACCAATTCATATGTACCATAGATATATTAAATTTTGGATGGATTATGAATATTTAAGTTACACATGTAGAAATTTAGCTATTTAATTAACATCTGAAATATCAAAATAACTCATAGTAGCACAGCACGCTTACAAAGTACTCTGCATATGAGCAACTCGCACTGAAAGCCTATAAATTTTGCTTAAGAAGATTTTTACTTCATGGCTTTATAATTTCATACACTGGTTTACGCTGAAAATGTAATTGCAACTCCGTTTTAAATCTGCAAAAAATTAAACAAAAAACTGTTTTTTATAATTTATATTTCCAATGACACCAGTTTGAAAAGTAATTTTCCTTATTATATAATATATCCTCCGAAGAATATTTTTACCAGTAACCATAAAACAAAAAGCTTTCTTTATAAATTTATGAACAATACTCTTAAGCTCCAGAATCACACAACTTGTTGCAAAACCCACACCACTTCCAGGCAGAAAAAATTTGAGTTGTATATTTCCTGACATGCTAGGTTTTGTTGGTAATTCATTCGAGTTTCCATTAACCAAATGTGTCTTATTAATTATCCTTTGCCACCTCAAACAAATTTGAATTACTACCCCATGAATATCTTTTGGAAATTTAAATGGGCACTAATCGTTTGTACCAGAAACAGTGCAGTAGGAGCATTTTTCCTAACGTCTGAGTCCTTTCCAATTTGATTCAATGATCTTGACATTTAATATCCTAAGTATTCGGGTAAAATCCATTCTGACTTATTGCATTTGGTTAAGTTATCAAAAATAAACTTTTACTGGTTAATCCAAAAGTAGGATTCTAAGGTTATGGTCTTCTGCTCTTTTGGCATTCTTTTATGCAGTTTCTTAACTAAACCAGCACTAACTAGCAACCAAAGAAATTCAACTGGTTCCAATAGTAGTCGTGGTATGATATGTTGTTTCATTGAAAGCAGTCTCAATTAAATAGTTTTTCATAATTTCAGTATAATGAATTTTCTCCCAATCGCTATATAACTCCATGAGTCCATACGAATAACGAAAACGAGAAATACTAGTAAACAATAGAACAGAAACAGAGTAAAAAGGAAGCCGTTCTCTTGATTTTACGATATTGTACAAGTTTGTACTCTTAACTGCATTACTTTTTACAACACCTGCTAATCACGTTACACCAATTACGAATCTTAAAAGTCTAATGGCAATCATTATCGCTGGGTAAGGATAAGCATTAAAATTACATATTCAGTATTGTCATTCTAAAATGGTTTTGTCTCCTCCCAAGTCTTCCTATCTGCTGTAATGTAGACGACAAGAGGAGATTAGAATATGCTTTTAAATGCACAAAACTCTCAATCAAAAACTATTAAAATTAATCAGAAGATTCTCTCGAATCCCGAAGATGACTCTGTTTATCAGGAAAAGAAACCGGAAGCTACACAACAATTAAATCTTTAACTTTTCAATCAATTTTATTTCCATTTAACACGAAAATATTCACATACACAAATTACTTCACACATAAACGAGGCAAGGTGCAAGAAGCAAGTGACAGAGAAAAGTGAGACGCAGCTCAAACTCTGTTGCTTGCTTGCATGCAAGAAAAAACAGGCCAACCGCCTAAAAGAGAAAAAGTGCTGCAAGCACTTACAATAAAACACGCAACCAGAAGAAAGATTCCCTCCATTTCTCACAGGTTTCATGTATGACTTTAGCGGTTTTTTCTACTCTGATTTGTGTATCTGAATTCCAAAATCAAATCGACCTTAACCTTGTATATACTTCTTCAGTAATATATCATTCTAAAATTTTAATACACATATCTTTAACACGACGTCATTCTCCTGTTCATAATCGTGTATCTGGCTACAAAAATCGAATCAACTTTGAACTTGGATTTGCTCGTTCCAGAATATGTCTTTCTGAAATATTATTACACATCTTAAACACGACGAAGTTGTCTTGTTCATAATTGTGTATCTTGCTACAAAAGTCGAATCAACTTTGAACTTGGATATGCTCCTTCCAGAATATGTCTTTCTGAAATATTATTATACGTCTTGAACACGACGAAATTGTCTTGTTCATAATTGTGTATCTTGCTACAAAAGTCAAATCAGCTTTGAACTTGAATTTGCTTCTTCCAGAATATGTCTTTCTGAAATATTAATAGGTATATCTTGAACACGACGAAAATCTCCTGTTCATAATTGTGTATCTGGCTACAAAAGTCGAATCAACTTTGAACTTGAATTTGCTCCTTCCAGAATATGTCTTTCTGAAATATTAATAGGCATATCTTGAACACGACGAAAATCTCCTGTTCACAATTGTGTATCTGGCTACAATAATCGAATCAAGTTTGAACTTGAATTTGCTCCTTCCAGAATATGTCTTTCTGAAATATTAATAGGCATATCTTGAACACGACGAAAATC